>NW_010578108.1:373952-416863 GCF_000705375.1 Tinamus guttatus
AATATATAAATATTATATATTTATAATTATTTATATATTTAGTGCAGTATGAGTTGTGCTTACCGATTTCCCTGGGGTAACCTGACTTTGCACAAGGCGTTCCCATGGTTTTGCACATGCTGAATCTCTTTTTTTTTTTTCCTCATTTCCTCACAGGAAAATCGTCCGATCCCAGAACCAGGTCCCAATGGTAAGCCTAGAGACTGCTTCTCGTTCTCGGTCTTATTTACTAGTCTGTTTTCTTTTCCCATTCTCTTCAGCCACTCTGTGATGCTAAAAAACAGTTAAAATATTTCTGTGGAAATATAATCTAGAAGAGAACACATCGCTGCAATACGCCATGCAATGTGTTCCACTTGAAGAGCTGGAGCAGTCAAAGATGTATCACATTAGCTATTTTTTGCTTTTTTGTTGTTTTTTTGTTTTTCTTCCTGTTTCATCAATTATATATTTCACATTACACAGTTTTGGGGTCAGGTCAAATGATTTTATTCAAAGACTAAATAAGAACGGGGTGCGAACTGTTAGGAGCTGGGGTCAATAACTCTCTCCAGAGCTGAAGTCCTAAGTTAGAGAGAAGGAGGGATTAAGCGCAATTGCTCTTCTGTTCTTGCTCAAATAATCTTATTTAGTAGCCATGTCCCTATTAGGTTTTACTAGGTTTAATTGGCAGGGTTCTGTCTGCATTTTAAGCTTTCCTCAGTTTTAAATCCTTGGTCTGGATTGTGGGGCACTGGCACAGGAAACCCACCCAAACAGGTGAGTTTTTTTACACAGAAACCTTCTTCTCCTTTTGGCAGAAGTCCTCCTGCGGATGCATTCCGTTGGGATCTGCGGGTCTGACGTTCACTACTGGGAGCACGGTCGGATTGGGGATTTTGTTGTGAAGGCTCCCATGGTGTTGGGACATGAGGCTTCTGGGACTGTCGTCAAAGTGGGAGCAGGAGTAACTCATCTGCAGCCAGGTGACTGCAATAAAATCTCTTGTTTTGTTTTGTTTTCCTGTTAATTACTTCTTGAGAAGGAATTGCTGACAGGAAGGAATGTTAATCAGTTCTTGAGACGGGATTGCTTTTGAGTAATGTTTATTTATTTGGTGTTTAAAGCTGTGACAGTGACTGTAACTTTCTCCTTCAAAGAGTGTTGCTGCACTGTTCAACACGCACCCTGGCCACTGCGGTTTGCGGTATTTTTCAGGTGTGCTTTGCCTTGCGATCTCTTGAGTTGTCTGAATTTACTTTAAGGCAGAGCCAAATGTATGGTAGGACAAGGTGTTTTCTGAAAAAAAAAAAAGAAAAAAAAAAGCTTCAGAAACCACATACATTGCTCTTGCTAGTAACCTGCTGTTACTGATGGAGCAAAAGGCCTCCTGCAGTCTAGAGGGGTCACTGCTGCATCTCTACCAGACCCAGGGCTCATGAATGTCCTACAAAATGGGCTGAGCAGAGAAGTGTGCGGGGTCTGCTGACAAGAGCGAGTTAGGCAGGGTGAAGAGGACAAGGGCGAGATGGCAGGAGTTGCAGAGACACCTTAATAGGTGCCTGGGCAATAAGGTACAGGTGAAATTCAGTGCAGGTAAGCATGAAGTGGTGTTTATGGCAAGAGAAACAAGACCAGCTTCACTCCTAAAACAGTGTGCTAACCATTGCTGCTGAAACTGAGACCTTGGCTCTGACGCAGTGCATGGAAACATCAGCTCAGTGCTCAGTAATGGTGAAAAATGCAGTTGATGTCAGGACATGGAGGAGGAGTAAGTCAGAGGACAATCTCGGTGTGCATCCCTACTGATGCACTTCTGGAGCTCTGTGTGCAGTTCAGGTATTCTTGTTCCAAAGAGATATAAGAAGTGAAAAGGGTCAACTGAGGACAAGGTGACTGAAGATGTGGAGCAGCTTCTGTGTGATGCAGCTCAGGAGACACATCTCGGGGACATGTGACAAAGAGCTGAAGACCTACGGAGGGCAGGAAGAGGGCACGTAAAGATCCCCTGTTCTCTACCTCCTCCAGTACAAGTGAATGGGGCTGGAGGAACTAAGTGCAGCATTCACCAAGGATCTAGGAGACCTGCTAATCTCCCTGGCAAAGAGTGATGTGATCGCTGAAGTTTTATATAGTGGAAGGTGGAAGATAAATCTGTTGTGGGTTACTAAAAACAGGGTAATCACATCTAGCTTGGGAGATCCTTGAGCTGAATATCACTGAAGACTTGGAGAACACTGAATGAAATAATGGCATGTGCTGGTCCTGCTCCTCTCTCCCGGGCATCTGATGGCCAAATCAGAGCCAAGAGTGGTACCGGGCTAGACAAATCTGTCCTCCCTTTTCTATATTGCCTGTATTGTGTCCAGTGAGGGCTTTTGTTGGACAGCTTCACCACGAGATTTGTCACTGATTGATTTTCCATGCTAAATAAAAAGGGTTTTACTGTGTACTTTGTGTACTTAACAGTTGTACTTCGATCCCACAGTTGTTTTTTCAGTCCGCCCTGCCTCACCATTCTGGGTAAACAGTTATGTCTGGTCCTGCAGCACGGGCCCTTCCAGCAGCCCACACTACTGCATCGGAGCACACGAGAGTTTCTGTTCCCTGACAAATCCTGCCTGCTTCCTGGTGTGCTTCTACACCTTGTGTTAGCTGTCTTCCCAAGGACCAGCTCTTTAGAGCAGGCAATTGGGTGGCCAGCAGAGCTCACCTGCCTTGTCCTGATTATTTGCTATTCCGTTTTCTAGAGTTTCTGAAAAAAAAAATCCAATCCCCTGTGACTGTGGGATTTCCAGAAATGAGGGCTGCCTCTTCAGAGGAAAGGGGAAAGCAAAGGTTCAGTACAAGGCAGCAGGAGAGAGGGTTTTGTGTGACTAAGCCTCCACCTGATCTGTATCTGTGTCTCTGAAACACCATCTCTTTTCATGTAACTGTGACGATTTTGGTGATGAGGCCCCTGCACAGGAAGTGATAGGAACTTTCTTGGTGCTTGTAGCATAATCTTTCTCAGGAAGTGCCCTTATCCTTCTCTTTTGTGGTGTTTTCATGCTCTCTTCCTTGATCTCACCTACATGCCCACCTTTTCCCCAGGTAACAGAGTCTGCTTTCACCCTGGCAGGTGATCGAGTGGCCATTGAGCCAGGCGTCCCAAGAGAAACAGATGAGTACTGCAAAGTTGGACGCTACAACCTCTCTCCAAGCATCTTCTTCTGTGCAACACCTCCTGATGATGGGAACTTGTGCCGCTTCTACAAACACAGTGCCAGCTTCTGCTACAAGTCAGTCACTGCTCCTTTTGCAGAGAAATATGTGCTCCTTGGAGGGGAAATTAGCTGAGGCCATCACCTCTTGGCCATTTTGAGCATCACAGTGAGAGCCCTTTGCTATAACACAACACGTTCTGTCTCTTTGTGGTCTGTGAGTATCGTGTATAGGTCCTGGATGGAAGTCACCTCATGAAGGGTTTGTTGGGCAGGTATAGTTACCCCCACTGATGCCCAACATAAACAAATTGTTCTTCCATGTTTCCTGGGAGGTCAACCATTGCTTTAAATTTTAATTATCTTCCTTCTCCCATTTGCTTCTTGCTTTTGGTTTCTTTTCTCATTGCTCCTTGCCTTCATGTGACGCAACCAGAAGATCTTTGCCTGACTCTTTGAGCTGAACAAGTTTTATTGCTGCCCTTCAGAAAGCACTGCATTGGTTGCTGATACCTGCCTTTGTCATTTGAAACAAAGTCTTCCCAGTTAAAGCAGAACCAGATCAGAAACCCACAGCCTTGCCAAGCTATCTTTTGTGTGCTGCTGGGCAACCCCATTAGACCACCAGCAGTATAAATCTGTTCCATATCCAGTTCATGAACTTGAATATGCTCCTAACTGTGGCAGAACTTACACATGTGCTTAGCAGGAAGCGGTATGCTTCAGTACTCTGGCAAATTAGAACAGTAGAAATTGGGGCACATAAACCTCTGCATTATTATACCCCTGTAAGTGCAGTTACACAAGGAGTTAAACATAGTCTAAGGAAGTGGCCCTGTGAGACTGCTCTGTCTCTGGCGCTTAATTCCCCTCTCAGTCTTAGTGGAGCAAATACTTCCATCAACAGTTAGGGGCGAACAGCCAAATGTGCCAAACTGATCTTTGGTAGCGCTACAATTGATATTCAGGTTTCCTTGAGGAGGAACGCGGATGCTTTTGATTCTCATGAGAGTCCTCTGGCAGAACGCTCCTTTCTAAGCAGATCCCAGACAGTGGCTGGAAGACTGAGATGCTCTTCTCATGGGCCCAACTGCTTGCTGCCCAGACCTGCTGTCACTGATTTCCTCTGCTTTATTAAAATCTTTTTTTCTGACTTTTCCCAAGTATTTGCTTAGGAGGAAGTGACTGGCAGCTGTTTTCTACCTACCCTCCTGTCTTTTATCTCTTTTCTTTTCCTTTTTCCCCTTTCCTCTTTCCTTCCCTTCCGTTCCCTTCCCCCCCTTTTTTTTTTCAAATTTTTCAATACAAAAGACTTTGGCTAAAATTTTGAAGTTTAATCAGTGGAATGCAGAGCTTGGACATGAGCTCTCACATTCAGATAGGAAATGCCAAGACCACCTGATGCAGAAAAGGTTCCCTGGCATGAGGTCCCTCTTTCACACAGATAGACATTGATGGCTGAAATCAGTGGGCTGTTAGATGTATGGATGGGTGTTGTGTGTCCTTCCGCAGCTGCCATGGGCACTCAGGACAGGCTCTGTGTTGGGTGCTCCAACTAACTTGGCAGAAGCAGCAGTATCCTGCAAGGCCGCCCTCCCCGCTAAGAGCGCAGCGCACAGACTCAGTAGGAGCAAATGTAATGCCAAAGCTCAGGCATCCGAGCTCTCGGAGTCATCCCTTTAATACCTCCTAGAGATGGCATATGCTGAGGTTTTGCAAGTGCCGTTACACAAATGTCATCTCAGCTGCTTTGGCTTTGTGTTGGTCTGACTGAGATGCGACCTCAAGCTTCTCAGGGCTGTCACAAAGAAGAGGTGTTTGAGCACCCTTCCTCCCAGACGCAGCTCTTGGCACCTGCTGTGTGAGAAGCTGTGATGGTGACTTTCTGAAGAGCTGCAGTGAGTGTTGTGGGGCTGGGATTTATTTCTTAAAGCAGTAGAAAAGGGTCTTGCCCAGCTCTCCTTTTGCTGTCACCTATGCTAGCTGCATTACACTGTCGTTTATGGCTTTTGATACCCACTTTATACAGGGTACCACATTTTTTCCTAACTGCTTGTAAACCTCTTTGGTGAATATTACTTCTGTCTGGTTCCTGCAGGCTTCCAGATAACGTCACCTTTGAAGAAGGGGCCCTTATTGAGCCCCTTTCCGTGGGAATCCATGCCTGCCGAAGAGCTGGGGTCACTCTGGGGAGCAAAGTCTTCGTGTCTGGCTCTGGTACGGTGGAACATATTGAGGCCTGGGGTTCCCTGCCTGCTGCAGCTCTGTGGGGTGGAGGCTGACGGACAGTGGGGTGGAGGCTGAGGGACTGCACGGGGGCTGAGGGGGACCTTGAGGCTCTCCTTGCCTGTACTGCACATTTTGAGCAGCCCTGCTCCAAAGTGCGGTGCCTGGGGGTGCTGAGCTCACCAGCTCGAGGGAGCGCAGGAGCAGGCAGTGCTTTCCTCGCCAAATCCTTCAGGCATCAACATCTGCCTTGTCAGCATCCTGTCTCCCTACCCTGGGCGCATGGTGGTGTAGTGATCCCAGATCTACTCACCTAAGAAAAACCATTGAAGCCTCCTTTAGCCCAGGAACTGAGCTCCTGGCATCTTATGTGCTTGTGGATGGTGCTTTCTGTCAATTGTGCATTTTCTCTTTCTACCCAGGACCAATTGGCCTTGTTAATGTGCTTGTTGCTAAGATGATGGGGGCAGCAGTGGTGGTAGTTACAGGTAAGTCCTTTTAAACGGCAGGAGTCCCTTTTTTCCATGGTTTAACACTTTGACCAGTTCCTAAATAATTCCCTGAAGGTAACTGCCGAGGGAGGACATCCAAGCACAGTAGAAGGTCTGTTCCTGAATGCACCAGTAGTGTTTCTGCCCGGAGGGAATACTACTAAGCACCTCTCCTCCCAGGAGACCTTGATCTTCCTGCTAATTGGCATCTAGAAGAAGATGCAGGTTAAAACTGCTACTTCTGTACTAGGTTAACGGCCCCAGATAATTATTTCTGCTTCCTGGCAGAGACAGTTGTGCAGGTGCATAAACCACAGGCTAATGAGCAGTCCTTGGATCGAGCTCAGAGACTTCTGTTGGACTTTGAGCAGGCCTTTGGGAAGAGAGACTGTGTCTTTATGTTAAGGTTTCGTATTACAGAATCTCCCTTTGCTCCTTGTGTTCCTGATCAATAACTTGTCTTCTTATTTCCATTTTGAGCTGTTCTGACCTCAGCTTTCAGCTTTTGGTTAGTATTACACATTTGACTCCTAGATCATGGTGCCCTAAGTATCAAATTTCTTCTTCCCTGTAGGGCTTATAAACCTTGTGATTATCTTTCCTTCTTAGTCTTTGCATTGGTAAGACAGGCCGTCAAGGCACTGCAGTGTATTTTATACCTCTTTTGGAGCTATTCCTGGAACTTCACAGTGAACATTTTTTTTTTCCTTATTCGTCTTGTAGTGATAGGTAATGGTCTGCACACAGTGTTTCCCCCTGTCATTTTTGTATTCAGCTGCATTGTCCTTCTCCAGTGCTCTTTTGAGGCCTTTCTTATGCTCTCCAGCTGGGGGGTTCATTTTCAGCTGGTTATCCAAAGTGACCTAAAAAGCCTTCCTTCCATAACCATGTCCTGGGATTTTTATATACTCTTGTATTTGGTTAGATTGTTCTTTGATGAATATATCAGTTCAAACATTGCTCATATTGTGCTCATAGTGCACTGTCGTTTGGCCAACTAGAACTGGTACTGAGACATCTCATGGGTGTTCTGATTTGATATTCACAGGATCAGGGAAGAGCTGGGTTTGGAAGAGATGTCTAGAGATGGTCTAATCCAGCCTACCAGGCAAATTCTATGAGAAATGCCCGTGTGAAGGTTTTCTTGGATATTGCTAGTCCAATTGCATCTTTCAGCCGCACTGTCAGTAGCAGTGGATCAAGTCAGGTGTGATTTTGTCTAGCTGAGTGTGGAAAACCTCTGAGAATGGAGATTTACACCCCTATGGGTGTGAAGTCCAGGACTTGCACAGCCTCCCAAATGAAGAATTTTTTCATGGGCTCCAAGCTGAATCTCCCAAACTGCAATTTGTGACTCTTCCCCTTGCATTGTCTGCAGCTATTGAAATTAGTTTCTCCATCTGTCTTCATAACTGCCCTTCTGGTTGATGTAGACTCTTTCTCCTTGCCAGACTAACCCAGCTCCTATCACCTGTCCTCAAAGATCAGGGCTCTTCTCCACATAGTTTGTCCAGACGAATTGTTACAGTAATGCTAGCTGGAGCAATCTCTTCAGGTTCCCTGGTTGAAGTTTCTACCTGGCGTATGAACAGGACCTCAAAGTGTTGTTTCTAACTGCCACTTCTACTCTCTTTGATTCTTCTGAGTGCTGCTGGCCAGGAAGAAGAATTACAGATAGAGCTACACAGTGAACACCAATTGCTGCTGCATTCCTGGGCCAGAACTACCTCCCCACTTAAGGCTGGGAGTATTCTTGGCCTCTCAGGTACTGTGTCTCAGTCTTCAGGTTGAGAGATAAAATTAAGGTTTCAGCATCTTGTTATTGCAGAAACATATTTCAATAGCAACTTGGGTGCGAATCCAAGGCAGATCATTGCCTTCTCCTCCCTAAGTCCTTTAACTGCCTAGTCTGGAGCATTTCTTGTTCTACTGCCCCACCCTGCAGGGGTGTGCTTGGTGGATGCAATCAATGCTGGCCCTGTATTTTGTTAAGTGTTGTGCTATGAGCATGATCGTTGCTATAGTAGGAAGAACAGCTCTGGCCCTTGAATCATGTATGAGGAACCTTGATGCAGAGTTGAGCTGATGCGGGCCTTGTTGGTCACCAAGTCCTTGGGTGTGGAAGGGGTTGATAAGCCAGCAGGAGTTGGTGGGGCTGATGTTGCTGGATCACTTTGCTATCCTGGCCCTTCTCTTGCTGCCTTGAGCCCTGTCCTACCTGGACATAATATTCTCCCCTGCAGCCCAGGGAACTGCTGTTTCCTCTGGGCCATATGCTGAATGGCTCCACACAGCCATAGGAAGTCCTTGGTGCTTGGTTTGTAGGGTCAGGAAGTTTGGCTACATAGAATTAACCCCATTTATCTTTAACTTTTGACCTTAAGTAGTGATCCTGACCTGTAGACATCTGTGCATCACCTGCGTGACAAGTGTTCAGGCAAGAGGCTCAGGTACGCCCAGGCTGGTGCTGTCCCTTGTCAGTTATTTAATGCATGTCATGGGCAGAATAATGGATTTTCTTTGGCTCCTTGCCCCAGGGGATTTTGCTGTCCGTCTCAAGGAAACACTTTTTATGTTGGCATTAGAGCCAACACCTGTGAGCTAATTGTCTACCCACAAAGGTCCTGTTGTATTTTGCTGCTAGATTTTTTGAATTCATTGCCTGGAGTTGTTAGGAGGCATTTTTCTGTGAGAAGCTTTGTTTGCACAATGCATTTCAAACCGATTAATATTTCTGTTTCTTTAGGGAAGCTACATGCAAATCTAGAAATGTAGAAGAGTTTTTTTTCCTAACCTGGGGAGAACTCACCTTCTATGGCTTCATCAGGAGGTTTCTGTGGCACAGCTGAACCCAGCAAATTTTGGGAAATTAGGTTTTTGCCGAGGAGTCAGGTCCCCTCCCCATCATTCCTGGAGAAGTGCTGGCACTGTAGCTCAAGGCTGACATTCAGCTCTGCCTTTCCCAAGGTCTTGCATGCACCAGAGTTTGGCTTTCTTCCCATCTATGGCGGCTTTCCCAATAAAAGATATTGGCGCTTTCGGATAATCTTTGCTCCTTTCCTAGAAGTGATTTTGTCCTGGTAAAAATGATGTTCTGCCATTCGGTGGGTTGCATGGTGCAGAAGAGGTTGGTTGCTTTGTTCTATGATGCTCCATCTTCTCTAAGGTATAAAGCTTTCTGCACTGTACTGCAGTAGGGGAGTGACTGATGTTTATGGGGAATATTCTCCTGTTCTTTGCTGTTGCTCTGAAAAGCTGTTTTTCTCCTTAAAAGGATCTAAAGGAGCAGCCTTATTCCCCAGAAAGTGCAGTGACAATTGAGGTATTCTTGTGGCAATGTTAGGCCTTGCTCAGCCTGTCACTGAAAGGAACACTTAGACATTCCCACATAAGAAAAAAATACCTGTTTTGCTAAATCCTACATCCCTGATGCTATTGCCTTGTGCTCCAGAAATCCTGGAAGTCTGGTTGGATATGATGAATAATGATTCAAGTTCTGTCTGAAGGATCATCAATGCAGAAAGTCTGAGAGCTTCAGGGATCTCAGCCCATTAAACTGGATCCATTGGTTAACCATCACAAGAAGCTTAAGTGTAATCTGATCACTTCCGTGGCAGCAGAATTACAAGAATGAGCTATTTTTAGTTTGTCAGACAAAAATGTAATTAGCTTTGGTGACTGGAAGTGAAAATGAAGTTCTGACTCAAAGCAAAATATGACACGGTAATTGTATAATTGATCAGTTCCCCAAGCACTGCATTGGGTTCAGCCTGGTTTAAAATCCACACGACAAACTCACAAATGTCTGAGCTCTGGATAATACGGTGACCTTCTCATTTATATAACTCAGATCTGTCAGCCTCAGTCAATGCTTAGCAACAATTCACTCATGCCAGCTATACAATGATGTTCTTACAGTCCTCAGTCTCAGTCCTGACTGAGTCTGATAGTGATGCTGGTGTGATCCATACACCTCCCCTACAAGAGGACTCCGTTTCTGAGCAGATCTGCAAACTGGAGGACAGCTATAGGAGAAATGTGGAGTATTCTCTGTGAATTTTGCTGCCTGTAAGCTGCTTTTGCAGCCACTTTGAGGTGCATCGGCTGACAGGGTGGGTTTTCTCTCTCGAGGTAAATCTATTTATCCTATGGCAGACCACCAGCAAGAATATTGCCTCTGGATGTGGTTCTGTCAAAGGGACAGTATAAAGTATGCTGGCAAATGGTAAGGTGTGTTGAATGGCTGAATCCAGCTGCCTGCTCCATGTTGATGTTCCCAACAGGGCAGTTTTGGGTCATTTCTGGGAGTATATTTGAGCCTGGGGTCTCTTGCCCATGCACTAGCATGTTGAAGGCTCCAGCAATGGCAGGCTGAAGCGCTTCTTGACTCTTCAGGTGCCTTGAAAAGAGCAACTTTTGCTGCGGGGAGGTCTCCGAGTGCAGCTCAACTCCTAGAGCATTGAGCATGACTACGTATGGTCTGAGACCCAACGCTCAGGGCTTGGGAAGGCCAAACATGACTAATGCTTCCTGCAGCCACAGGAAAGAGCTCAGGCCGGCGCTTCCAGAGGGATGTTCCTCATATTTTTCAGCCTCGAGTTTTCCCACCTCATCTGCATTTTACTACCTTTTGTTCTCCCTTCTTGAAACACCCTCCACAGGTGTCCTGAGTGCTCATCTTGGTGGGTGTGCCTTCTGAGCCTTGTTGCTGTGCTAGTAGGGGCATGCCTATGGCCTGCTTTCCAGCAATGTCACATTCACCACGTGAGAGGCAGGGCAGATCCTCTGGCCTTGCTTCCTCCCAGCATCGAGGCTGAGTCACAGTGGCTCATGTTAGTGCAGCGGCCTTGGCAGGGTTATAGATGTCTCTCTGGCTTCCATTCTCCTTTTTCCTTCATTATTTTCCCCTGGCCCTTACCTCTGATTTCTCTGAAACCAGAAAAGAAACTGTGCCCTCATTGGAGGGGTGTGTTCATTGTGGTGGACTTGCTGTGTGTCTTAGAGACACAACTTGGGAAAGCTATAGTTTTCTGAATTTCAAGGCTAGGATCACTGGCTGAAGAGACTTGCCCATTCCACCAGCCCTGCATTTGAAGAGTCTTGCTATTGCAACTAAGTTTCCAGCTTTAATCCAGACATCTCTTCCAGTGCAAAAACACAAGCCTCTTTAGACCACTGCTTCAGTGCACAAAAAGAGACAGTTTCTGCCTTTGAGGTGCCACTGTTCTATTCTACACTCTGCCTCCTCCTGTTCAGAGATGTTCAGGCCCTAGTGGGGTTGGGAGAGGGATGGGTAAGTTCCTTCCAGGGGACGTGGAAGAGAAAGTATCAGCAACCTGGATGCACAGAGCAGCTTGATCCATGCTATGGGCCAGGGCTTCAACTTCAGCCACGAAGGATTTGTCTGTCATAGGCATGTCAGGACAGGTTTGGTGAATGTTCTCAGCTTTAACGAGGTATGTTCTTTCTTGGGTTGCTCAAGGTGAGTTCTCCTTCAATACAGTTCAGTTTTCTCGAATCAGTAACGCTTTTGCCAAGCTCCAAGTCAGAGATACCTGCTCTGGTATGAATCATTACTACGTCCGTGATGGTCCTGGTCTCCTGGCGTGCTCCTGTCCGGAGTGGCCAGCCACAGTGTGCTCTCACACGTGGCCAGTCCCTTGGCTAGTCCCTTGCTAGTGCTGGCTGTGCGCTAAAGCAAGTTGTTTCTTCACCTTTGCCTTCTCTAGAAGACCAGCTGAACTGTGGTGGCAGCTGATCCAAGCACAGAGATGGGCAAAGAGTGGTGACCTTATGAGGCCACTAGTTATGGACTATCTTTAATTTTTAGGTCTTTAACATATTTGTGTATGGAACTGTAACAATTCCTGTGGACAGAGTACCACAGTACTGGCATTCCTTCACAGATATATATCTTCACCTGTCTTGTTTCTTTGTGTTAATGGGATATCATAGGGCCAATCTATTGGTATTGTGGTTTCTTTATCTTACATGCTTGGCTAGTAATTCATATGTGGCAGAAACTGCCTTGAGAAGCACGGAGAAGCCTCTGGCCCTGTTGTAAGAAGGGTAAAAGAAAGGGAGATGTCTGCAACTGCAGGGACATGCTTAGTGTTGGCAATTAATACATTATGCAGTGTGCTCAGCTGAAAGCATCTGCTGATGGTTCATTGAGGAAGCTCTCAGAGAGCTCTTGATCTCCTTTCATCTGGCATCATTAGAAGTTGAATGGCCAAATCAATGATCCTTTGAGCTCAGGGTGAAATCTCATGTCTGGAAGGCTTCTTGGTGCTCTGCCATGGCATTCCCAGTCATAAGGGAGCAGTGGCAGAGTGCCTGCAATGCCTAGGACATTCTTGAGGAAAGAACATAAGCAGTAACCAAGTACCTTGTCTTGAGAGTCAGGGAAAGAAAATGCAAAAGAAATGAGAGGTGGGATTTGCCTAATTGTAGGCTTCTGCCTAGGTTATCTTGCTGAGCTTGTATATGTTGTGTTTTTCTTACAGTCCTGTTCCACTAGTGGATTAAGGTCCCTGCTGAGTTAGTGACATTGCTTCAAGAAATTGTCATTACGGGAAAGGCACTGAGCAATGCAGGATTAGGCAGTGTCAGCTGGCAGCTTTGGTAAGATATAACTGCATTTTTCAAGCAGGTCAAGGGCAGCTTAGCACTCCCCCGTCTGTCCTGTCCTCCTGCTGCCTCTTGCCTTTTCCTGCACTAAGGTTCCTCTGCTCTGCAGTGAATGTTGGGCCTGCAGCATGTATTAGCCCAGGGCAATCACAGTAGCAGCACAGCCCCGGCAGTGTAGCTGGTATATGTGTGCCAGCACTTGGTCACAGCTCTTCACGTTGCAGTCACTTCCCTGCTTGTAGTTCCAGTGTGCATGCTCTTTCAGCATGGCCTTCTCATCTTCCTTGGCCCTGTTGCCTCTTGGTGCTTCTGCAGTACTGAAGAGGAATTTGGAGACCTAGGAAATGATGTTCTTTGAAAAGCAGACCTTGGGTCTGGTGGTTGCAGCTGTTCCTTCCCTTGGATGTTGCTTCACATAATGTGCTTTTATCAGTTGGTTTGGAGAGTTTGTGCTTTGCCTCTTTGAAGTCCTGCCCCTTCAGCTGGAAAATCTATGACGTCTCTTGGGTCTTAAGTTATCCTCATTGCTCATCCTTCTCTGCTTGCCTAGAAAAATGATCAGATCTCCTCTGCACCTCCTCACTGACAGCTGTGAGAATTGGAGAGGGGACTTAGACACATCCCTTCTCTGGTGGTGTGCTGCTCTATGAGCATATGTTCAGACTCCAGAGAAAAGTGCTTGCATCAAGGCTTCTTTGGGGTGGCCTCCTATATACTTTAAGGGTGGGAAGCCCTTTGGTTTGCACAGGCTACATAAATTTTGAGAAAGTACTAAAGAGCTGTAACTTCCCATCTTGTCCCACCACATAACAAATGCGAGTTTCTTTCCTGAGATAGCTGACGACTGGTCACCTACCAAGGTGGCTCTATCACTCCTGTCAAGACATCAGGTAGTGGTAAGAAGTGGATTGCAGGCTCATGTCCTGGCTCTGCCTCTGCTTCATATAGTTCTTCACTTGTTGACTTGTTTCATCTTCCTCCAGATTTATCTGCCTCTCGCCTGCAGAAAGCCAAGGAGGTAGGGGCAGATAACATCATTCAGGTAAAGAAGGAGACCCCACAGGAGGTGGCATCCAAAGTAAAAAGTCTGCTTGGCTGCATGCCTGACATAACTGTGGAGTGTACAGGAGTAGAAGCCTGCGTCCAGGCTGGCATTTACGTGAGTATCACTTCTTCTTGTAGTAGTACTGCCATTTGCTTTCCTCTTTCTGGAACACAGCAGTGAATGACATTATTCTGCTCTCATAGAGAGAACAATCAGGAGATAAAGTCACAAATACTTGCTAGATATATGTTCTCTGGGACCCCATCCTTACCGAGACTCCATATGGGAATCCTTCTTAGAAAGCTGAGCTCCAGGCAACTCCTGCAGAGTGCACTGCCCAAATCCCGTTTGCAGTGGGATCATGACCATCTCCCCTCCAGTCTTGTCTCTCCTAAGAAACACCCCACTGCTTTTGTCCTGTGCTCTAAATTTCCCAACTCTCTGACAGCATGGCAGTGGTGGCAATTCCCCAGGAATAAGCTCACCTCCAGGAGAGTTCAGGAACCCATCCCAAAGGCGTGATTAAGTAGTAGTTGTAAATTCTAACAACGCAATATAGATATAACAAGGAAAAATCAGCTGATACAGTGATAGGAGCTATTTGTTGTTAGTCATTATCTTCATTCAGGGTAAAAATAGAAACAAGGAGAAAATAGTTTTTTAAAGAGACTCCTGGGACAAAAGAGATTCTGCAGGCCTGTCATTTAATTTTAAGCTTGTAGGAGACCTTAGTATAGTATTCCTCACAGGATATGGTGTTTGGCATGACTTGTATTTTGAATGATGAGTGATCCTCTTGGTGAGGTTCAGCAGACCTGGATTATGCTCCTGATTTTGGCACTAGTTTGCCAGCTGACTTTGGGCCAGGCACATCTGATCCAGTTCCTCAGCTGCCTTCTCAATTGCAGGAAAAGCTTTTGCGTGCTACTGTAATGTGAATATGGATTTCCCCAGCTTGTCTGCTGTGCCTTGGCTGTGTAGCACTGCATATCATATCAGCATACCAGACAGCACAAGGGTGCTTCTGCCTGTGTGGCATAGGTGGACTAGGTCTGCTCTTAATCTGGCCCTACATTTCCTGTAGGCTTCTCCCAGTGAGGATGTTCCTGCTGCATGTGACTCTAGTTTGGACTTCGGAGTTAGAAATGTAGGAGGGTAGCATGCTTCCAGGTATGAAGGATGGTTAAGGAGAGGGGCATAGTCATTTCAAAACCTCTGTAAAGCCCCACAGGGATGTGGCTACCCTTAAATCTGAGGTATTTTCTAACTTGCCCCATAGCTAGGTGGCTTTGTGCTTTTTAAGGCTTCTTTGTGGCTCAGCTGCACTTTAGGCACATAAAAAACCTGGAATATCTGGCTTTTAGACATTTTACATCTCTCCCGTTGAAAATCCTCCAAACCTTTGGTATTCTTCAGTGCCAGTCATTTTTTAGAATACCAAAATCCTTCAGGATTGGCTTCTCTGCTGTGCTCTAGGCAATCCATTACAGCCACAAACAGTGATTCTATTTTTTACGGTGTGCTGCGAAGGCTCTGGCAGTGGTGACTAACCTTGTTTAGCAGGATTTAACATATTTTTGTGTGTGTTCCTCAGGCCACTCGTTCTGGCGGGACCTTGGTGCTGGTGGGACTGGGGCCTGACATGATGACCGTGCCCATCGTGAACGCTGCCGTGCGGGAGGTGGATATCAGGGGAATATTCCGCTACTGCAACACGTGAGTCTTGTGCGGGGCCGGGTGAGCTGAAGAGCATCTCGTCCTCAGGAAATTCTTGCTTTCCACAAGGAAAAAGGAAGGGGAAAACTTTGTTTTTATTTAAAACAGTTAAAGCTCATGTCTCTGAAATGCCAGCACTACAGGACTGACAGCCTGGCTGATTTATCTTGTGCTTTAAGCCAAAATTACTGCAACAGTCCTGCACTGCAAACCTGATCACAGTAAAGCAGGCCAGTCCATCAGCTGATGGGACCTCCAGCCCCCAGTGCTTTCCACTCCTGTGCCCTGTGGAGAGGAAGGGCCATGTGCTGTGGGCATTCTGGAGGAGTTTGGCTTGTCTGCAAGTGGACTGGCTTGCTGTGAAAACCATAGTGGGCAAAATTCCCCTTGCTTCCTGGAGCTGTGAAAATTATTATAACAAAGTGCGTCTCTTCCCTGCTCTTTCCTTGGGGCTCTTGGTGAGCATAGGTCTTTGCAGAGACTTCCTGGATCCAAACCAGTCACTGTTCTCATGTCCTGCTCTACCTTTCCCTTCCAGGTGGCCCATGGCAATTGCTCTTCTGGCGTCCAAGCGCGTAAACGTCAAGCCCTTGGTTACACACCGCTTCCCCCTGGAAAAGGCTCTGGAAGCATTTGAGACTACTAAGAGGGGTGAGGGAATAAAAGTCATGCTGAAGTGTGACCCCAACGACCAGAACCCCTGAGATGCGGTGGTGCCCGGCCCTCTCCCCTGTTAACACTGCCTGTATGTGACTTGATGGATGAGGCCGCGGGAGGCTGATATATGGTTGTTGCATGTTCTCATAGTCACTTGAGGCAGACACTTGTTTGTAATAGAGTTATACAATCAAACTGTAATGAGGCTGAAGAAGCCCCGAGGGATATTTGCAGCCAACCATTTGGAAGAACCAATAGGAAATAGTTTGAGGCAAAATGCTGCTCTTTGGTTAGACACCTTGATTGCCACATTGGGCTCTTCTCCAGCAGACGACATGCTCTGAGGAGCTGGGGTTCTTCTGCGGGCAGCACGCTCCCCTTGTGTGTGCTCCCAGAGGCACCCTTGTGGTCCTGCGGGTTTGTCTGGGCACAGGCGGTGGGAGGACGTCACCTGCGTCACAGACATAAAAGAAGCTTGAATTCAGGACCTTGCTGCCCTCAGATTTTACTTGACACTGCTCTTCCCACATATAAATCCCTGGGTCCAGGATAACCTTACTTGAATACTCAGTCTTCCGGTGGCACATGTCCTTGAGGACGCTCAGGGATTTTAATAGCCTGTGGAACAAAGTCTGGTGAGCCCATTTCCGTGGTTCCCTCCATGCTCTTTGCAAATAGCTGTGGAACACGCTGCAGGCCCAAAGTGTAGAGGCCAGGGCTGGTTGGGCTGTATCGGCCATGCCCCCGTTGCAACTGCCCGTGGGGCAGAATGGACTGTTGCAGAGCAGCCTGGAATGTGCTTGCAGCAGAACTGCCCTGTCTCCATCTGGGAGTGCAGAGAGTCTGATCTTGGCTTGGGCAACCCACAGGTGCAGTCGACCGTGGGCCCCGAGAAAGGGCTGCTGGCAGGGGGCTGCTTTCCTTGAGCGTGGCGGTGATGGGACAGCATCGCTCAGAGGTTTTAGCACTGCAAAGGAATCGCAGCTCGGTATCACAGAATCGCAAAATGGTTGACCTCTAGACATCATCTAGTCCAAACCCCTGCTCCACCAGGGACAAAGATCAGAGATGCCTGCTGTGTTTTTGAGCCATGAATGTGGTGCTACTGTTGCAAAAGTTTGTTGTTAACAAAATTGAGTTGTAGATTACAGTTGTCTTCTTTGATTCTACCAGTTGATCTATTAAAGAACCCTCTCTTGGGCCGGTACCGAACTTCATCCAATAAATGGTTCCTACTTGATGGCTGTGTGTACCTTGAAGCTTTGGGAGGTTGGTTTGGAGGCGTCTGTGGTTTTGTGGCTTGGGGACCTTGCTCCTATTGCAGCACGTGAAAAACAGGGAGAGCCCAGGTTGGTCCTTCAGAAACCTCCCTGCATGTCCTGCACTGCGCTCAGCTCCGTGGTTGGGAGGTGCCCACTGCCAACCTACCACCACCTCTAGTCACACCAAAACCTGAGAAGGGACTGAGAAAGACTTTGGGGTGACAGGGCTGTGCTGGATTTCTGGTGCAAGTAGATATAGATAAAGATACAGGGCCCCACGCCAGGAGGCATTGCCACTGCAGGACGTTGCTGCAGGTTATTGCAGCAGAAACTGGGCCTAGGTTCAAGTCCCAAGCCTCCAGCTATATCATAACCCCTCCATAAACAAAATTTAGTGACAACACAAAAAACAAGGCTGTTTTAAGCCTGAACAACACCCCACCACCACCTTTCTCATCCCTATTCCTCATTCTTCCTATTTAACCTAAATGTTTCCAGGCCATATGGGACAAACGCTCTGTAAGAGCCAAACACTGTGCTGCAAGTGTGCGCCCAGTGTCCGAGGTGCAGCGACAAGAGACGAGAAAATGATTTAAAGTGTTGGTCAACTTTATTTAAGCAAAGAGGAATGCTATTACTCATAGCCCGGGAGATAGGCTGCCCAGTGATGCATAGTCAGGCATTAGTTAAACAAGCGTGAATGATCCCTCATCAAAGGAGGGTGGCATTGCTGGAAGATGTCAACGCAACCACAACTAAGGCCCTGAGCAAACTGAGGGGAAGCTTGAAGTGCTAATGAATGGAGGCAAATGAGTACAGTAGGGAAACAGCCCACTTCCCAGAGAGGGACGGTGGGGAGCATTGTGCAAAGTCTCGGGGCAAAAAGTGCCCTGGATTGAGGTTGCGCAGGAGCTAAGCTGCTTCCAAAAGCTGTTCACAGGAGTTCCCCAAGTGACCCTGTGGAGCCTGTGCTTTACCGTCTTGGGGGATTAAGGCAGCACAGCCTTGCTTGAGTTGAAGGATGGGTTTTCTGGATGGGGACATACACACTGACAACCTGTTGAGGTGGAGGATGCATGAGTGCACAAAACTCAGTGCGTGGGTGGTATCAGGGTGCCCTAGGCCGGGGGAACATGGGGGCTGTGCAGCCAACGCTGTACTAGGGCACCAAGTGCCTTATTCTCAGCTCTGTCCCTTCCCCAGCTCCCACGGGGCCGGAGTTGCAGATGGGAGTTTCTTTGTGACAGCAGCTAGGGGAACTATCTGAAGTGGCACCACATGGATGCGGGGGGTTTAACACAAGTGTTTCCAACCAAGATGCCCTGGTATCGCTTCGAGAGGCCAGTGCGGTGCACACCAGGAGATGGCCCGAGGAGAGTACCCGCTGTGATAGCTGGCTCCGACAGAAAGATGATCTGCAGACCGAGCCATGCTTGCTAGAAGGTCCTGGGACATGGCTGCTGGACAGAGGGCAGGTGAAGGCAAGGCCATGCCCAAACCCAGCTCTCTGCTGCAAGCAACCCAGGGAGGAAAAGAGCAGGGGATAGGGTCAGAAATTCTCATAGTGATGCACAAAGTAAGTCTGGTCCTTCTTGTTAACTTGCTGACAGGCCTTTTCCACACTCTTCGTCATCCCAAGTGGGCCACAGCTGAATACCCCAATCTTCTGCACCTGAGGAAAGAGGGAGGCCAAAGGGATGTTGAGTCTGGTGTCATGACCTCTCCCCCCAGCCCAGGCACCACTGGGATTGCTCATGCCAACCCTTTGGAACCTCATCCTCTGGCAGCATCAGATATGGCTGATGGCTGCCCCTCCCTGAGGAATCTTCCAGGGACTTCCCATGGAGTCAGTGGGGCCATGGAATGGATGTCCCCCCTCCATAGATGGGGCCTTTGCAGATGGGCTGGGACCAGGGATGTCACTGTTGCCTGCACTGGCCAGTGGGTACTCCCCTCCTGCCCCTATGCAGGTCCCCAAGGCCCAGAGCAGGTTGCCCAGACCTCAGGGTGCACCTCCTGCAGTGAGGTGAGGAAAGGCAAGAACGGAGGCCGCCCAAAATGGGTGATAGAGCGCAGTCCCGTGACACATTAGACCAGCACGGCTCAGGCACCTCCCTGGTGGGCAGCCCTGGCATGGAGCTCACCAGCATGGTGGTGCGCAGGTCAAACTTCTCGGCCAGCTGTGTGATGTAGATGTGCACAGAGACCAGCCCATTCTGGTCGGCCTCCTCCACCTCGCGGATGATGTCGGCCAGCCACTCGAACTGCCGCTGCGTCCGCGTCACCCAGATGAAGTAAATCTGTGGCACACAGGGAATGAGATTCAGTACAGGGCCAAGACACCCAAGGGGGTCCTTTCTTGGTAGATTTTGTTGAATCTCACCCCCAAAGAGGCCGGAAGCAGCACAAGGTGTTCTGGGAGGGCTCTTGCCCTCTGTCTGCTTCCTCTCACCTTTTTACACAGCAGCTTGGAGCTGAAGGATGACTTGAAGACTAAGTCCTTGAGGATGGATGCAAAGGGCGTCACTCCGATGCCTCCTCCCACCAACACTGACACCTCAAACTTGTTCCACTCCTGGTGACCCTCCCCAAAAGGTCCGTCAAGGTAGAGCTGGAAGGAAGTTGACTCTTAGCAAAGCATCTTTCTCCTCCACTCACCCAGAGCTTAGCACCTTCAAGTGCCTTGGGTTTGGCTTAACTCAGCACCAAGTCACTTTGGACCCGGAAGCTGCCTGCCCTTAGAGAATCATGCGCAATGCTGAGCTCACCTTGGGCAGCTTGCCGATGGTGGCCAGGCTCTCTGGGGAGTAGAGCTCCCGCAAGCGGGTAGTCCAGGGTCCCACAGCGCGGATGTGCAGGCTCAGCGTGTCCTCGTGCGGTGCCGAGGTCAGGGTGAACGGGTGGTACTCAGTGGTGCCGAGAGCCACACAGGCAATGCGCACCCACTGCCCTGACTTGTAGTCAAAGTCATGTGGCCTCTGGAACCGGAGATGGGTCACACCTGGGTGGTGCGGGTAACAGAAGGCTTGAGACATTGAATAGTGGAGGAAAAAGGCCTAGGAAGGATCAGTAGCCTCAAGGAAAGGTGGAATATTTGACCTGTGCAAGTGCTAGGAGGACGGGGTTTAGGGACAAGCCATGGAGCCAGACCTGGGCAAAGAATGCTCAGAAAGGCTGTGCCAGGGCATGATATGGGGACCATGCGGTTCTAAATGACTCCTACTCCTCTACTCAGGGAGGGAAAGCTGTTGTGTTGGCTTAGTGCCTCAGTTTCTCTATCTGTGGAGGGCCACCAGGAGACCCTTGGCATGCATGGGTGCTGGGAAGGCATTGGGGACCATATAGAATAAGACAGAACAAGGCTGTCTCCCTGTGTGGAGGTATTATGTGACGCCAGCAGGATATCTTCCAGATAAGAATAATCTGCGTGCCAGGATTGCTGCCATGGGGTACCCACAACACCAACAGGACCAGAAAATTCAGCCCCTGAGGAGTTGGGTTTCCTCTTCCTCTGCAGCCCCCTGATGCTCTTGTGCATGGCCTGACCTGGCACTGTGGGGCTGTGGTACCTGAAGGAAGGAGCTCGGCTTTCACCACACCAATCTCCACCTTCTTCCTGCTCAGGCTGAGCAGCTTGTCTGCGCCATAGATGAGAGCCGGGATGATGAAAAAGATGTGGAAACGGGGCTGCTGGACCAGAGCGTAGCTGCCGTGGATGATGATCTGGGGAAGAGAAAGGAACAGCCCCCATCCCTGCAGCACTCAGCCCAGCGAACCATCACCCTGTGGTTAATTGGGTGATGGCTCATGGGTAGCATGGAGATGGGAGGGTCTGAGGATGGTGGAAGGAGCAAGGATCCAGGCCATCAGGTTATTTTGAGTACTGGGTCCTGTGGGACCTGTCTGGCTATTTCCCCTGCTGCTCCTCGGTGCCTGGGCTGAGTTTTGGGCTTGCAGTGCATCAGCACCACCTCTTCCCTCCCTGCCCAAGAGCTGGGCTGGGAGGAGACTTGCCTTACCAAGACATAGAGCAGCACATAGAGATGGTGGCTGATCCAGAAGCCCTGGAAGCTGACGTGCCGGAAGTGGTGGGTGGCAAAAACATAGATCACGGCAAGAATCACAAGCAGCAGCACTCCCGTCATGCCTGCAAGAGAAGGCGTTGGGACACCCAGGGTGGATCAGGCACACGAGTGAGCATAGGGCGCAAGATATACAGCCTGACTGCTAGGCAGTCTTACCTGGAATAGTCTGGAAGAACCACCAGTAATACTTCTGAGGGAGCTGTGACCTAGAGAGGTACAAGTAAATGCAGCTGTGGATCATGGACTGAGCAGAACAGGGATAAGCGTAACAGTTGTCTCCAAAAAAGTTTTCATTTTCATTCCCATCTGTGTCCAGGATATTCTGCCTGGACTATCCTTCAAACTGCACCTACCCATCATCCACAAAGACATTGGAGAAGAGGCAGGACAACACACTGAGAGGGCTGACACAGAAGATGTAGACGTTCACTAAGTGGCCTGCAGTGTGTAGCACTGTGGAAGACAGAAACCAGTGGAGAAAAGCATCGTCACTGCAGTAAATGGACACATGGCAGACCCTGATAATATGTCCAGCAGCCCCATGATTACTCCTGTTCTGTGGTGCAAAATGTCTAGTCTTGCCAGGCTCCATATATAATGGTATGCTTCTGCTGGGTCATGATGGGCTGGTTCCTCCTGAAGAGCTGATCTCCTCATTTAACTGTGACTGCTGGGTGACATTCTGGGCCTCCCCAGCAGGCCACTTACCTGAGAAAATCAGGGCTGCCATGGCAATCCAGCGGTGGAAGTCCACGGCTGCATCGAAGGGGATATAACGATTGAGGAAAGTCTCCCGCAGGACGGTGATGAGGTTTCGGCACATGGTGAGCAGGATGTATGAGTACAGGAAGGAGACGCAGGCAGCTGACCCCCGAGAGATGATGATCCCGACAAAGGTGGTCTGTGCAATCCCAGTGGGGGGGGATGCAAAGGCATAGTCTGGGAAGAGAGATCAGAACAGGGTATAACACACTGAGCAGTGTATAGAAGACAGGATCTTCTTGAAGGTTGTGGGAGGGGAACAGTCTCATTTTTAATGAACTGTGAAACTGCATCTCAACACTATGTCCAAATTCAGGCTCCTCAGTATGAGAGAGGTATCAACAAATGAATCCTGCAGAGACCGTCAGGATGGGTGAGACCTGGAGCACACTGCATAGGAGAAGGCTGAGGGAAATGGGCATGCTCAGCCTGGAGGAGACAAGGCACAGGAGAATGCTTACTGCTGCCTGCAGTAATGGGTGTTGCAGAAAGGATGGAGCTGAACTCTTCCCAGTGTTGCACAGTGGCAGGATGAGAGGCAATGGGGAAAAAAATCACTAAGTGAAATCAGAATTAGATATCAAATAAAAACTCGCCACAGGCAAACACTGGGATGGGCCCTGTGATGAGACTGGCTCTCCATCCTTGCAGCTCTTCAAGCCTGCTCTAGAAAAGGCCTTCAGCCACTTGATTCAGCTTTGAAATTGGCCCTTCTTTGAGTAGGGGTTTGGACCAGAGGCCTTCTGAGGTTTCCCTCTCACTTCAATAATTCTTCGATTATTTCAAGTGAGGACCAACACTTTTCGACAAAGCTGTACCAGGACCTTCCTCACCCCAGTGGGTCCCATGCAGTGTGTAGTTCTCAAGAGCCACCCCTATGCATGACCCAGCATCTGGGGTGTCAGGACTTGAGGACACTCACAGTACGCTCTCTCCACAAACAGGCCAGCGGTGATGGCAGAGAATAGGACCACACAGACAATGTGGCGCCGGTAGTTCTCAATGAAGCGTTTGAACTGCTGGATCTTCTGTTGAACTTTGTTCCGCTCGTATTTTTTCCTTTGAGCTTCAGTATATACATGTAGCTGGTAGTGATTTGCTCTGGAAAAATAGTGTCAAAACTGGTGTCAATTCAAGATTTACCTGATGTTGGATATGGCTCAGAGAATATATAGCACCTAGCACACTGGAACAACTCTCTGCAGTGACCTAAACAAGATGATATCAGAGGTTAGTCTTAGGATACGACCCAGTTCACACAGTTACGAAAGTTAATAACAAACAGGCGCATAATGAAGTAGGCCATTAAGCAGAACCATAAAAGATCATTTTTATAATGATAATGAAATCTCCAGAAGGATGAAAGATTCCAGGGTTGGATATATTCTGAAGGATATGTTATTCATGGCTAGGAATAGTAACAACTTAATTGTTTAGATGGAAGAATATTTGACCTTGCCACAGCAATGAGGACTTGAGCCTCTCCTGCTGATGTTGCAGGCATTGCAGAGCTGAAGCAGCAGAGTCCGAGAGGGCAGACGAGGCCTGGCAGTGCAGGCAGGACCTGCCATGCAGTGCCCCTCTCTGCAAGCAGGGCATTCACTCTTCAACTCACGAGTTGTCCACTCAGGTTTTTTCAAAGACATGTTATTGCATCCCCTCCCTCCATCCTGCCACCTTCATGCTGGGTTCTTCACAACAGTTGTTTGACGTAAGGGACACAAAGACATAAGAAATTGGAAACAGCAACCTAGCTGAACAAGAGCCCAAGCGCAGAAGGCAAGGAGAAGGCCTACTCACTTTCTGCCCAGTCTCTTCCTCAGTTCTTGTCCTTCTTGCTCCATGTACTGGGTCATGGTTTCTAGACTTGAGCCTTCCTCTCTGTTTGAGATTGTTCTGCCAAAAAAGGACTTGTCTAGTTGAAAGCTGTGTTTTGGGGAAGGGCTCTGGGTCCTTCAGTCAGAAATGAGCCTTCTCCATTGCTGCCCCACAGATGCTTTCCATCTTGGGTTCAGCCTAGAAGGAGGCCTTGCTTTTTCTCACTAACTTGCTGCATTCATTAACTGCAGGGTACATGGCTCCAGTGCATTCCAAGATAACCCATTACACAGAAATGCAATGCGGGCTCCCCACCCCGTGGTGAGGCATCTCAGTCACATAACACATGCAGTGTAGGCTCTCCAGGAGGCAGTTCCTCCTGTGCCTGTCTGGAGTACTAGGGGAAGGGAGAGGGCAGCATCCAAACCACAACGTGCTGCCTGCTCATGGACATGTCCCAGTATGGTCATGACCCTTCTCCAGCACTGGGAGTGGGAAAGCCCAGTAGGAGAATTTGCTGGAGAAGTTGAGGTGAAGGAGAGACATACATGAGGGCAGAAAGAGAGAAAGAAACAGCAGCAACAGAACCGAGACAGCTTACCCTTTGGGCTCGTTCTTTTTTATGAAGGAGACACGGTTCTGTATGTTTTTCTTGAACACATCAGGGACACCTATCAGGATCCAAAAGGATAGACAGACATTTGCATTGTATATAAGATTCAGTGGACAAGGTTACGACATCTTTCCTGGGCAGGGGTGCAGTGGGGAGAGTCTTTGCGCTGACGAAAGTTGCTTTCTTCAGATTACTGCCCATAGAGAAGGGGGCAACTTGGGACGGGAGAGACTGATGGGATACGATTTGGAAGTTACGTCCTAGGTGCTGTCCAAATCCCCCATAGACCCAGATGTGACCCAGCACTCCTGCACATGCGCCCACCAACCTTTGATGCAGAGCTGGGTGAGACGGAGCTCGCTGTCATGGTCCCGCAGCATGTAGTGGAAATCCTCCCATGTCAGCTCAGTCCTGTCCTGAAACCCTGAGGCCTGAAACATGGACTCGGTCACCTGCTCCGCCTGATCTCTCGACAGGCAGTTGTTGGAGATTTCAATGAAGGACCTGGAGCAAGGAGGGGAGATGGGAATATTACAGTACAACATCTCAGGTCCTTGAAATAACCCAGGGCAGAGCCCCACACCAGTTTCACTAGCTCTCATGTAGTCCTCTTGGGGACTGAAGCACAGGGAATTGCTTGTGAAAACATCTACTTTTGTAGACATTGTCAAGACATCTACAAAGATTCCTGGTTCTGCCTGAGATGAAGAGAAGTACCTGAGCATCCTCAGAAACTCCTCCTTAGAGAGGAACCCATTCTCATCAATGTCATACATCCTGAACATCACCTTGGACTTCTCTTCTGGGGACCCTGTTTGGAAAGAAGTGGAGTAAAAACAAGATCCTATTTTCACTAGCAAAGGTAAAATCCTGGACCTATGGCAACAGTCTCTCCCATCTTTGAAAAGACTGTGAGGACAAACTGCTGATTGCAGTCTGAATAGCAGCATAGTTTTCTTTCACTCTCATGACTCACTTCTACTTGAGTTTCTCAAGTAAAATGTGAAAAAAAGTGGGTAAAGACATTGTTTTACAAGATGAATACTTGAAAGCTTTTTCACAGCAATGATTTTTTGGGAGCTAGTTTGATTAAATCTGCCATTCATCACCTCCACCTACTAACTTTTCTTTTCCAGTGGTCATTTAGGAAGGATCAAGAATTTATCTGATATAGCTGATATCTATCAAGGACAGGACGACAACTCAGGAGACAGAGAGTGGACTTGTGTGTGAGTGGAGACAGACCAACAAACTGCTGTTGTGAGAAAGCTGTCCTCGTGTACAGTCAGCATAATTACCTCATAACTGCTTTGTACCTCAAATTCAAACTGTTCTACATGAAGTGACTTTTAACCTGGAGAAACGTCTGTAGATTGACCTGCTGGAAGGATTTTGTCCTTCGTTCTGCTGGTGACATCACTGACAGAGCCTAGTAATTTAAGGAACAGATGAAGACACTAACCAACATCAGGTCCCACCTTTCATGAAGATCACCAAGATGTCCAGGAACTCCCGGAAGGAGATGTACCCATTGCCGTCTTTGTCTGCCAGCGAGAACATGGACTCCACAAACATAGAGTGGGCTTTGAGCCCCAGGGACTCGGCAAACTCAGCCCTGCTCAGCTCACATGTCAGAGACTCCTTTGCCTTCTGTGAAGATTCAAAGTTGAGCTCTCCAGCATCAGACCGGTCAATGTCCAGCACCTGTAGGTTGTGTGCCACAAAATAAATCCTCTGGTTGCCGGCAGAGCAGAAGGCTATTGCTTGCTCATCCAGCCTATGGCACAAAGCCTAATAGCTCTCCCAGCACAGCACTTGTGATGGATACCATAGGAACACCCTATATTTCTCCTACATAGTGCACCTTTTACAGTAAACGCCACTGACTGTTACGGGCACCTCAGTCACTGCATACCAAAGCCTCTTCCTAACATTGAGCTCTTGTGACACAACAGCAGAGCTGCCTTTGTCTTCTGTAATGGAAAATTTTCTGTAATTCTGTACGTACTGGCAGCTTCTTCCTTGTGTGTGGCTAACTGACTCCTAGGGACAGTGACAGCTGCAATATTCATTGTTACAGAAATACCTTTCTCCATTCACCAGAGCCTGCTATACCTGTATATACCTGAGCAAATAGGTGCCTAAAGAAGGTCTCCAGAACCTTCTTCCTCTGCTCCTGGGTGACTGCCTGTTTCAGCAGACTCTGTTCCTTCATCTCAGACACATGCAGATTGAGATTGTTCTTTTTCAAGTAGTCTCGCAGCTTCCCAATGAAGTTGCTCCTTTCTGCCTCTTCACTGAAAAGCAGCACCTGCGAAAAGCACCAGATGGGTGGCAGAGGCTCTCAGTCAGACTGAGGCTGGACATCACACCCAGCAAGCTAAAAATCCAAGCTTTCCTCAGCAATTGTTGTCTTTTTCAAGCTATCCTGACTTCCCCTACCAGATTCACCCCACACATGCCATTTCAGTGTCCGTGGGTACCCAGACCTGATTTGCTAAAACCCCCTGACCTGGAGGTCTGCAGCTCAGTATGATGCACTGCTGCTATACACTGCTTCTTGGTGTTTCTCAGGAGGCTCTGACCACCCTTCGGGGGCCCATGAGCCCAGCATCCAAGAATGAGTGATCCAGCATAAACGTGACCAGTGACAGAGGACACTGGAGGGCGCGGGGGACAGTCCCCAGGCATTGTGGTACTCACCAGGTCGTATTCCTTGGGGCTTTTCAGGAGCAGAGCTCTGTTGCCTTTGTTGGTGGAGAGAATCACCTCCACCCTTTGTTGGGATTTCAGACTAATACTCCGGAGCACAGACCACCTACTATCCAGCACTTTGAGCGCTTCGTCAGGTTGGAGCTGAATCCAGACAGGAGAACTGTCTATCTTAGGACCGTGCCACTCCATGGCTGATGGGAGAGAGAATGAGACTCAGCTGGAAAGGCACACCTGACCTCCCAATCATCCCAACACCTTCCTTCACTGAGATGCAGCTTGGAAGTAACTGCATGGGGCTGATGGTAAGGAATGATAGTCCATTTTTCCTTCCCTGCTAAAGGTGCACAGTACAAACTTGTACACAAAATACCTGGAAGTTCATGTGTGTTGCTGGGGAGGGGGAGCTAGACTTTGCTATCACGTAGTCTGACTTTGCTGCAATAACTGTGCCATCTTTGGTACAACTCCACAGTGTTGGACATGAATCACGCTTATGAGAGAAATAAACCTTCCCACCTCATTTCTACAATTTTAGATTTGCAGTTTTATGTGGGCTCGGTGTTATTCACTAACTACTAGCCAGGCACCAAAATACATATTAAGGGAAAATATGATGTTCTCCTGACTGCCTGAAAGAGAGCAGAGCTCAAGTGTATGGACACAGGAGGAGCAGGACAACAGGATTTTCCCAGCCTTCAGAGTAAGGAGGTTTAGTCTCTGTCCTGGAGCAATTGGTGCAACTGCTTTACATCCATCTCTGCAGGTAAAGTGCCATCTGGAGAGGATTAGGATTAGAGTCATAGGGTAACTCAGATTGGAAGGGGCCTCAGATAGTACCTCCTGCCCAAAATTCCTACCCAAAGCAGGGCCAGTTATACAGTCAGGCCAGCTTGCTCAAGGCTTCATCCTGTTGGGTCTTGAATAAGACAGGACGTGCATAACCTCTCTGGGAACACTCCAAGCTCTATCTTCCAGCCTTATCTGAGTGTGTGTGCCCTGACTTCAGCAGCATCACCAGGCCTCCATCAACAGATTAACAGTGCCACCTCACCATGTGCTGCGTCACTGGTCACCTCTCTCCGCACGCTAGGGTCTCGCTGCTTCTGCAGCTTCTTGAAGTCTCTCTTGCGGAGAACAGCAACGATCCAGGCAACAAACAGACTCACTAGGGACACATTGGAGAAGAAGGCATGGGACATCACTAAGTTCCTTTCTGTTTTGTCAGTGTCTCCTGCGTGACTGGGACAGGCAGGGTTTTATTTCCTCCCCATCACCCCCACTTAACCTTGCACAGTTTAATTCAGTGCTGCACTAGCACCAGTCCATACAAAGGGACCTGCCACCAAAAGGACCTCAAGAATGGCCAAGATTCAGCAGCTTCTACTGTTTGACTTCTGGGCACTTATCCCCTTCTTCCAGAAAAAGAGGAGGAAAAAGAAAAAAAAAAAGGCAAACCTAGAGGCAGACAGCACAGGACAACGATGATGATCCCAAAGCCTGCACCGCTGCCTTCAAAGTAGTCCAGTACAACCATGGGCGTGCAGTTGGTCAGGTTTTGAGTCGTCAGCTGCTGCGGCTGAGGACACAGGTCCCCTGCATGGTGGGGGAGAAAGGCTGTGAGTGTCATGGGCTTCTTATCCCTCTCACTGCCTTCATCCTTGAGAAACTCTACAGTTAAGATGCTGGAGGGGTTCACTGCTGAGTGACCCAGAGAGCACTGTAAAACTGTCTCAAGGCTGGCATGATGTTCAAGTCCGACTCCAGATTTTAGGGGACAGCCTTTGTTTTCAGGCCTGCTGCACCACACCAAGCACAGAATTGGGCCCAAGTGCTCTGGGGAGTCTCTGCTAAGAGATCCTGAGCACCATCACCTCTCCCACTAGGATGGCCTGAGTGAGACACCCTGGGCATCAGGCAAATCAGGGCTCATCACCTCTGCTTGCCACCCAGATGTTGGAAACCAAGACAGCCCTCCTGATACAATTGACTGGTTGTATATCTAGGGAATCAAAACACATTGCAAGGGCTGGAACATGTAACAGAAAAAAAAAAAACACCCAACAAAAACAAAAAAAACCCAACCCACGCTTTTACTGAACAGGAAGAGTGTGACAAAGTCAGAAGCAGGAAAAGCATGCTGCTATTTTTGGCCACATCCCACCCTGAGAATAATGCTGAGACACGCTTTCAGTCCCAGCAGCAGGGATAGGAAAGCTTATTTCAAGGATGGCAGGGGAGAACACTGGGGCAAGGGGTCCACAATAGCTTTCACTGAGGGCATATGTCCTTAAGGCTGCTTCTAGCTTGCAGGGAACAAAGAAAATGTGCCGGGACACAAGACTTGAGCCCTTCCTGGGCTGAAATCTGGTTGACACAGTCCTTCACCGAGAGTCCTTCTGCCAGCCTCTGAGGCGGTTACATCTCCTCAGGTCGTGGTTGCACCACAACCTCAGGAAAGCCCAGCCAGCTTTCTGAGCGGCCCCGGTTAACCAACAGACTCACCACCAGAACGAGTGGGCAGGAATAGGCATTACAGAGCCATACACAGCGAATATTCAGTGGTTGTTGCAGTTAAACACAAATACAGAACACAAAGCTTACTTCATCTGCAAGCTTCACAGAATTTCAGGTCACTCACCAGTTTAACCTGCCCCCCTATATGTGTATGTATATAAAAGCAGCTAGAGAGCACATCAGTGATGAGCATAACACATCCTGGGGCAGCCGAGGTCTCAGACTCTGCAGGACTTTCCCGGGCACCATTTACTAGTGGCATTTTTATACCCAAAGATAGACCGGGACTCATGCAAGGCACAGACGTGGACTTCAGCTCACGTTCAATATCAGCTCTGCCTGCTTGGCTTACAGGCAATACCTGAATTTTGCATACATTTTTCTCACTTAGAGGCAGAGCAAGCAAGCATCAAGCTTGCCAGTTGGTTGCTTTTCCTGTGTCACTGAGTCCCTGCTTGTGTCACCAAGGCTGGTCTGTGTCTGAACCCAATGGAGTAACTTCCTCCCTAACTCACTCTTGCTGTTTGCTCCCCACGTCCTGGCACGGCACAGAGCACTCACCTTCACTCCAGACAAACGCATTGCTCTGGATATCTGTTGAGTTCGCGTAGGTGACTAGAATGAGGACGTCGTGGAACGTGGTATTGCGAATGTCCTGGATTTCTTCCTCTGTGAATAAACTGAGAGAAAAGACATGGAGCCAAGATGACAGCTTGACCCAGAGGGATTCGCTCACTGCACCCTTTTAGGTGCCAAGGAAGCTGAAGGACATTTTTCCTCCAGACCCAGTTTCTGTGGCTACTTGGCCTATAGGGATGAGGTGTGGCTTTCTAGGCACATCTGACAGAGCAGTGGGCAACCTACTCTGCCTGCCAGATGGGGAGAAGTATTTACCCATTCCTGGTGTTTTCGAACCAAAACCTGTCACCATCACGCAGGCGCACAAACTGGTCCAGGATGATGGCACTGAAGAGCGACATGTTAGCCTCCAGCATGCCTCCAGGGAGAAGCTCCAGCCTGGCAGTGTCATTGGCGTACAGACCAGCAACCTGTTCCAGGACCTTGACAGAAACCATACATACAAACACAGAATGAACAGAGGCCTCTGGATTCAGGGCCTGAGGCTCCCCAGGCCTTTGGGGAAGCTTCAGGAGAGGTGGGAGACGTGCCTTCCCCAGGCATCCTATGCCCCTTGGCTGGACAGAAGCTCAGACCCACATAGCCTTGAGTTTGAGCTTGGGCTTGAGCAACCAAGTTGCTCCCAGAGCAACTCAGCTCCAGAGAAGCAGAGCACACCGTGGAGCTCTGCACAGGGGCAGGATATGCTCATTCACATCATATATTCACAGTTATCCCATAGGCTTTCTCAGCCCAGACCAGTCCCCTGTTACCTGTTCTCCTGAGTGTGGGGCAAGGTCTGTCCAAGTCTGGAGAGGCTTCAAACCAAATTGCTCCCGGGCCTGGTTGTAAGTGGGCAGGCCAAGGTCTCGTCCACGCTGGAGCCAACTGGCCACATAGTCTGTGCGGGTGTACTTCAAAGGTCCATACCAGTAATCTGTGGGTGGAATTGAAGCTATGGGAATACTAAAGGAGACCCCGAGGATCAACTCCACTTGCCTTGGATGCTGGGCTGCTTTGTCCTTGTCAGCTACATCCCCCTAAGGCTTTGCTGAACATGTAGGTCACCTCCATACACTTGCTGATGGGGTCGGACATGTTTAATACGCCCTGCAGCCTCTCAGCACTTCTATTAACTAGGCTGAAGTTGACCACAGCAGGTCTCAGGGGCTGATGGTAACGATGGGACCTGCATCCTCACCTTGGCCCCTGCAGAGCCCTGGAAGAGAACGTCCCCCCAACCACACGCCAGCTGCACGGTGAGGTAGTGCAAACCTTGCAGATCCTCCACCACAATGTTGTCTTCCTGCTCCGCAATCTGTGAGCTCATCCCCAACAGCAGGTTGTCCATGTCCTCTGCATGCTGCAGCTCGGTGCTCTGAAGGGGGATGGAGAGAGAAGGTGAATCCTCACAGGGCTGAGGACATGAGGAAGCCCAAAGACAGTCTGTGGTGACCACTGGACAATCCTGGCCGTGGCACACACGTGTGCCTCACAGAGCCTGGTGACATGACTGGATCAGGCCACAAGGGCAGCAAGTGTGAGCCATGCCACATGCTTTGGACCCCGCCACACTCTCCCCCTGTACCTTTCTGCTCCAGTAGCTGTTGCAGAGCCGCAGTGCTGGATCAAGCTGGAACTGGCACTCGGGGCCTCTGAAAGAGGAGGGAAGGATTGGACCTACAGCCCTGTGGCCAGCTGCTCCCAAGGCTCCCCAGGTGAGGGGCAGGATGACACCGAAGGAAGAGAGAGGCCCCACCATCCCCAGTGCAGGCACAGCTCCTGCACAACCTCCTGGATGCTTCTACCTCTTGTAGACGGCCGGTGGCACCATGGAGGCAAGGAAAAGCGACGCAGCTGCCACAAACTCTGGTGAGAGGCTGGGGTCCATGTGCTGCTGGTAACCTGCAGGGCCAACAGCCATGGCCAGATCCATGATGTGGGAGCAGAAGGAATGGGTCGCCAGGCCCTCTCTGCCACCCCAGGCTCCAAACCTGTCCATTCTCCCTGACCCAGGGCCCTGCACACCCTTTGGCTCCTTCACGCATGGGCAGCCTGGGTGCCTGTTGCTCCTCACCTGTATATGCTGGAATGTCTTGCCCCAGCAAGGCCGGCAGCCACTCGTACAATACGATGCTCTAGGGCACAGAGGAGTGGATCAGGGCCAGGGGAAGGTGGCCAGGCCCTGGCAGAGCTGGGCTGCTCCAGCTGCTCCTGACCCTCACCTGGAAGGTGGCGATGACCCGCTTGCGAGCATGCTGGAAGAGGTCCTCGTCAGACCAGGTGGGGTGCTCCTCGGACAGCTTGGTGGCCCAGTGGTTGTGGTAGCGAAACCAGACAATGCTCTCGGCCTGCAGGAAAGGGTTCTCGTTCCCCCAGGCGCTCCCCAGGTCTGCAAGAGCCGCCAGGGCCATGAGAGGCAGATCCGGCCACGGGGTGCATGAGGAGGCTGGGGTGCCCCGTCCAGGATAGGGATTAGCCCTGGCTACAGTGGAGAAGCACCCCCAGCATTGTGGCTAACTCCTTTCCCTGGAGCACTGGGCAAGAGGCAGCATGGGGCAGAAGAATGCAAAGGGGGAGCAGCTCCAGACACTGAGAACAGACTAAAGGTCAGGCAGGTAAGGAATTCAAAGCAAGCTGAGCAGGTTTTATCAGCAGCCCCTTTCCCAAGAGAAGATCTCGAATTAGAGAGAGCAGCACCTGTGGGTATCTATGCATTGGCTGGGAGTTGACCCATTTCCTCCCAGGGACACAGTGACTTAAGTTCACAATGTTTCTTTGCTGCATGGCCCTGCCTCCTCCAGGACACGCATCTTCCTCCTCCTCGGGCTGGGAAAATGCCTTGTGTCCTGCAAGGCATCTGGTGTCCCTATGCCACGTGGTCCTGCTCACTGCACTTGGGAAGGAGCTTAGCTGCCTTGAGTCCCCTCTGGGATCCCCCTGCCTTATCTTGGGGTCCCTCTCTGCCCCGTAGGCTTAACACAGCAGCTGCCCAGACCCTGGGGTGCAGCACTGCATCCCTCGTCCTGGTCACACTCTGCTCAAAAGTGACCATCTCTCCTTTGAGATGAACTTTGCTTAGGGAATGGGGAGGGAAAGGGAGGATGCAAGCCAGCACCAACATATGTCAGCCACCCTTGCCCATCATGGGGATGGAGGAGCAAAGCCTCTTGCAGTTGCCCTGTGCTGCTGTTAATCACTGGGGAGCACTGAGCTCAACCTGGAACCTCGCCAGGTCAGAGATGGAGCAGAACTGGGAAAATCACCAAGGAAAAGGAATCCACAGGGAAACCCCAGGTTCTTCCTTACCATAGATGCCCTGGAGACCACCATTCCTCGTTGTTGGATCCAGAGCCTTCCACATGGGGATCCTGCCATCTGTCTCCCTTGGGAATTGCTCGTTGGGCCCAGAAGCCAGCTTGCCCCCTGAGAAGCTCCTCAGGGCATCGCTCCAGGAGTGCGAGGGGCCGTAGATGGAGCTCCCATCAAGCCAACTGGTCACATCATTGATCTGAGAGGAGACGTGGAGAAGGGGCATTGACCTCCAAGAGCTCAGCTCTTCCTGAGGGCTGTCCCACCCGAGACCCTTCCTGGAGAGCCTCTCTCACCCTGTTGCCCTAAAAACATGTTGAAACATCTCCTCTACTGATATTTTCTGGAAAACACTCTTTTTCTAAGAGAATTTGTTTTTCTAAGGTTTGAAATGCAGCTAAAAAATGTAACCTGCTAATCTGGTCTCACTGATGTTTAGTCACATGAGCAGTACTGAGGTTTATTGCTTTGGCTATTTTGATTGGGAAACTTTCTAGAACAAAACAAAAAAAATCCATTTTGGAAGTCTTCCAGCCTCAACATAGCAAATAGAGAGAGATGGGGAATTTGGATTTTCAAGAATGCCTGAAATCTGGAGAAGTTTTACGACAAATCCCTCTCTGAAAATTGCCAAAGGGGAAAAAGAAATCATGTGAAATCCATATGGCCTGGTGTTTATTAGTGGCAGTTGCATTGCTAGGAACCAGATAGCAAGCCATATGAGCTGATGCCACATACCACGCGTTCCGTGTCACGGCATGTCCCCGACCCCATGGGAGCACTTCAGGCAGGGTCCCAGCTTGGCTTTGTGAAGCATTTTGAAAGATGAGCTATTGCCTAAAAATATCTGTCGTAAATTCTAATCCTCTGGAGTGACAAAAGTATAAAAAAAATTTTTTAAAGATCTTCACACTTATCCTAACATGGCCCCAGTTGTCATTTGTTTTAACAGGCAGAGGTGGTTCTCAGCTGGTACTAACAGCCCTGTCTTTCTCATTTTGATTGACACCATAAAAAGCTTGGCAGCTGACGAAGATTGTGAATGGTTCCTGCTTCACACTTTTCTTCCTAAACCTTGCAAGATGCTCAGATTTGCTCAAAAATAGGTGACACAGAACAGTCATGTGCAGAGGAAGTTATCCAGAAGGGGAAGAGCAAAGGAATCTCCCTGTCTTTACCTGCTCCCGGGGGTTATTGGGGCTCTGCCCCGTCTCCAGTGCCCACTGGATGCGCTGGAAGGGAAGGATCACGTCACCAGTGCTCTCAGGGTCAAACACAGGGTCTCCGGTGGGGATGCGGATATTCAGGAATTCAGCGGGGCAGCCAGGCTTCTCTGCTTCCAGGATCTCAGAGAGCACATGGAAACCTGCCAGAGAGCCAAGCAGAGGCAGCAGCTGGAAGGGCTGTCACCACCACATGGAGTGGGACATGCTGGTAGGCAGCCAAGCAGGTTTCCTTCTTGCTTTCACTGCTGGTTTGCTCCATGCCTCGAATAATTCACTCCAGGACTCACTTTCCCATCTGTAAAGCAGGGCTGTCCACCCTTGCTGTGGTGTCCCCAGACACTCAATGAAAATGAGGGCCAGGGGCCTTGTGTGCCCCTGGCCAGAGCTCATGAGTAGGGCAGGGGCAATGAGGGACCAAGCTGGAAAATCAGACCAACTCAGACACTGGAGGTCCAGAGACCCCTGGCAGCTGCTGGACACTGCTTCACTGGGAACAAGGCTCTTCATCCAGCCATCACCTGCTCACTGGTGGCCTTTAGACTGCTGCTGGTGCTGAGTTCTGCAGCAGCCGTTGCTGCTGGCCCGTCAGAGCTCTACTGTGACGGGAAAAGCTGTCTCCAGGCAAAAACTGAGCGGTGCCACACTAGTGCCTGCTCCTCCAGCAGCAATGGGCTTGAAGAGTCCAGCAACACATCTCACTTGAAGCCAAGTGCCCAGAGCTGGGTGTTGGGAACTAAGTGTGACGTTTTGGCTAGACTTGGAGCTAATTTGTCTCCACGTCTTTGATAAGTTCAGCCTTGGCCCAAACACCCAAGGGCCATCTGAGCTCCCGCGTGAGAGCAGTAACTGCTCCAACTCATAGCAAAGCCTCCCAGTGATCACTCACTATACAGCTGTTATCAAGTCTGTCAAACATTTTGCAATAAGATAACTCTGTTGTTAAAACAAAAGAGAAAGTCTCCAAACAACCAATAACAGCATTTGGGGCAAGCAAAGGTCGCTGAAAATTCATGCAAATTCTCTTCTTAGGCAGAACTTTAGAAAGGCAGTAGTCAAGGTTTTATCTTTCAGGGATGGATTGGCTCCAAAAGAGCAGATTAGGAGTGCCTGGAATCACTCCGAGTATGAACAGCAGTTCCCAGTCTGTGCCTGGTGTATGCCAGACCCCTGTTCTTACCGAAGAAGACACCAAGCACAGTTGTGTTCCTGCGGGAGGGCAGTCCAGAGGGCCCTCGGGCCACTGCGTCACTGAGCTCGCGCGGGTTGGGCACATGGGGCTCCTGCAGTGCCTGGTACACGCCGTCAGCGTAGTTTGCTGGCAGGAGACGCAGCAGGCTGGCACCTGGGGCACCAGAGAAACAGAGTGTGGGTCCAACAGCACCGGCCAAACAGCAGCCAGGGTAAGAGCAAGGTACAACAGGGAGGCTCCCGGAAGAGAGTAGGGTGATACTGAGCTGCCTATGTAGCGTGTATGGAATTCTACACAGATAGGGCAATCAGCCTTTTACCAAAGAAAAGAGGAAAGGGAACAGCAGGAGAGACACAAAGTAGAAGATGAACGACCCCGAACTTCATATCCACTGCCCACCTCATAGCTGAAGAGCTGGGAGGCAGGAGGCCAATTCTCATCGATGAGCAAATGCATTTTGAAAGACCATGCACCAGTGTATGGTGGAATTCCCTAGAGATGTGGATTTCTTGATTTCTATAGGTTTATTTCCATATGGTAAGGGCTACTCTCTCTCGGCTTGGGTGGAGAGAGATCTTGTCTGCCGTGGGCCCACTAGCATCTTTCTAACAAGTTTTGACGTGACAGGCTGGTGTCACACATGTCATGTTGGAGAGCTATTCAGACTCAAAGGAAGATGTACAATTGCCGCTGTAATTTGTGTCACCATGTAGGCGGCAGATCTAGACTGCAGGATATAGAAACATTCATGAACTCTAATATTTTGAATGAGATCCTGCCTGATCTGCCCTAGTCCCTAACCCAGTGACATCTTCTGCAGACACCATCCATGGGCTGATGGTAGGACATGAGAAAGCTGCTCCATTCTTTTATCTGGTGCACAGGACTCCCACATGACTGGCCAGCACAGGCCAGCACATGTTGCCCCTCTGGCATGTGCATAGTATCTGCTCCGTGCAGAGCAGAGATGGAGTGGGGCATCAACACCCGGGCCCCAACCCCTTCCAGTTCTGACCCTGTATTGAGTGCTGCCTAAGCTGCATGCTGATTTTTGCTCAGGATGCCTTTTCTAAGCTCTGGCATCCCTGACCATCACTGAAATGTCTGCTGAGAACAGCTAAGTCCTCCCTTCCTTGGCTATTTTGAATGCACTCCCAAGGGCGCAAGGTCTTTTCTGAGCCTGACCCAACACTAGCCCAGCCCACGGATGTTACCTGAGTATCAGGAACAGTACAAATGGTGTCAGTGTATAGGGGAGAACGCTGAAATGCTGCCCCCCTGCCAACTGCTGCAGCAGGGCTGTTCAGGTACATGTGTGGGTCTGTCCCAAGTGACAAGGACAACTACATTCTCCATGGGAACTGGCATGGTCTGGCCACTTCTCCCTGTTCAGGCTCAAGTCAGAAAGGGTTTCTCCCTCCCCCCCTGAGGTAGGTCAGACGCCAAAGAAAGTGCTAGTCTGTCCTCAGGCCCGGCAGCACTTACCCACTGAGCCACGGCTGTGGTGCAGCAGGTTGTTGTACCAGCCATCGTAGCGCTGGACCTCCCAGAAGATGTTCTCCTGGGCTCCTGGAAGAGACCAGACCCTGACTCAGCTGGGACAGTCAGAGTGAGACTGGTGCTAGTGCAGAGGTACCCTGATGTAGTGCTGGTGGAAGTCCCGTTCCAAGGAAAAGCTTGGACTAGAGCTCACGGGTCTCTGCCAACCAATGCCGCAGTGATCCTGTGATATTGTACAGGTGATGGGCTGGGGACAGTCACCGCCACCGGGCTCACCCATGGCCACCCGCTGAGCAGCAAAAAAAAAAAAAAAAAAAAAAAGCAAAGGGGCATGCAAAAGTGCAGGACCTCAGCCTCTCCCTTGCGAAATTATATCATATTTTTCCGTTTTGTTTTTCCTAAATCTTTCCTTAAAAATAGATATTTTTAGAAGCTCTGTCCTCTTTTTGAAGGAAAAGCAATGCATAGGACAAAAAAAAAATCAGTCCTGTGTTATTGAAGTCTTCAAATCAATATCATATCAGATGTCTGGCTGATACCTGACTACACCCAAATGATCTTAATTTTCCCCTGCTCTCTCACTCGGTCAGAGCAGGTTTACCCCTCACTCCCACATTATCTGTGTGAGTCAAACAAAAGCCTTGGTACTGGGGTGACACTCTCGGCCGTCCCACTGTGCATCAGCAGAAAAAGAGCCTTCACTACGTGTGCTGTCTTATTTCCTGAATGTTAGTTTTTATTGCCTTTATTACAATAACAGCAAGAAACGCTGGTTCCTGGTTACAAGCTGTGTGTACACATAGTAAAGTTGCAAAGTCTCCCAACCTGCAAGCCCTACAAGCTCAAGCCTTTTGCTCCATTTCTTCCTTATCACCTCGCAAAGTGCCCCATAATTAGAGGGAGTTCTTCTGAGGACAGAAGCCTATTCAGATAGTCTGACTTGGATGCCCTTCCCAAGAAACCACTTACCTCCCAAGGTCCACATCACCAGCAGAACCAGGGTCAAGCCCAACATATTCTCCACGGGATGCAGCAGCCGCTGGGTCTGTGGAAGGACAGAGTTGGAGAGGAGGAGGAAGCTGGAGCAGAGCTGCTCCAGGAGGCCAGGAACACCTACAGATCATATTCTCAGCTCCCTCTTGTGGTATCTATAGCCTAATAAAACCCTTTGCTAGTGTCTGTTGGCTGTGAGAGGGCAGCAGAGACCCTATCACCCTGGGAAAGCTCTGTCATTTGGTGACAACTGGACTGAGATGGGAATCCTTCTGTTGTAGCAGGACCAATACCCCTGCCCTGGGGTATCACCTGCTCTTAGCTCTACCTCTAGGCTCACATTGATCATCCACTGAGCTGAGCTAGCTCTGAAATGGAAATAGGCTTTTCAGTACAGAAACTGGTACCTTTAGTGTGAATTATCCCATTCAGATATCCAGCTGGTAACATGATAGGAATGTCCTCAGCATGCAGTCAAGCATCCAAAACCATAATAGTACAGCTTAACAGTGCAGCTAAAGATCTCTGCATCAGCTTGAAACTGAACTCTAAACAGCTGTAAACTCCCTGCAAATGCCCAACAAAATGCTCTCAAGACCAGACTTTCTCATGATACTTTCCCATCTTATTCTCCACAAAGACCCTGGAGCCAGAGCAAATGTCACTGGGGGGATTTGAGCCTGTAAATCTTCAGGCAGTTCCTGACTGGGAAGGGATTCCCCAACACATGCAGTAAAGTCCATGTTTTCCTTGTTCTCAAAGACAGAGAAGATGCTAAAATGCTGCCACAGTTTGGTGGCAAATGCAGGCAGTTTGGTAAAGGAGCACCAACTTTGAATTTAACTCCAGAATAGCGCTTTATACTAAACTCTTGGTCCCTCCTCCCAACATTTTGGGTATGCAGCAGCGCTGCGGATGTGTATTCAAAGTTTATCATCATATTTGTGAGCTGTCTTTCCCAAAGAACAGGAGTGTGTGGGTTCCTGTTCTGTGTGTCAAACATCTCAGCTTCTTCTATATTGTACTGTTGCAAGCCTGAAGCAATCCTTTCAGTCTTTTTCCTTTCACTAGGAATCCCCTCAGGGATTTTTCAGTTATAATTAACAGTGGCACAAATTAGAACATACAAGTCACTAAATACACTCCAAATGGAACAGTATGAAAATTAAATGCCATTTTTTTGCTCATAGTTAACCTTACTTGTAAAATAGGATGCCTGTCAGGTGGTGAGCCTATTATACAACCAGTGAAACTCACTTCCGTCACAGATTTCTCCAAGTTCGTTCTTTCATTTTAGAAAACAAGATGTTTTTCAAGAGCCAATATTTCCTTGTTCCTCCAGCTTCCCAACAGCTCACCCGCACTCAATACATCGCAGGCAAATCATTTCGTTATTTTTCTGCAACTCTGTTAAAAATTAAATCAGTATCTAAATACCTGCTGAAGGGCCTGTACGCAGCAGTGAAGGCAGAGGCTCCATCGCAGGCACAAAGCTACAAATATACATTGCCATCAACTGGCAATGGGGTTTCTGCACAGGGCCTTGCCAACTGGATCCTCAGATCTGGCTTCTCCTCCATTTACCTCCTAAGCAACATGCTGGGCTCTGCAGGGACATGGGACTCACGCCTGCCCCAAGGTGACTCTTTCTCACTAACAAAACCTGCAGGCTCAAGGAGCACGATGTGTCAGCAGAGCTGGTGGAGGGTTGTACGGCCCCGGGCTGTCCTTCAGCTTCTCGGCAGCATGGGCCTTGTAACCCATTTGGACACGTCCTTTGCTGGGTCACAGGGTCTATGCTACACTGGGAGCTGCTGCAAACTGCAGAGCTGCTGAGGGCAACATTAGGCAGAGGTTCTGGACCCCCAGAGTCATTCCTAGCCTCCTGGAGCATCTCCCTCTGCAAGGGGCCCTGGAGATCTTCCATCCCTTCTGTCTCTGCTGAGCATGGTCTTGTGGCCACAAGATTTGGGTTGTGCAGCTGATGGGACCCAGGTGCTTGGTTAGTCCCATCCTATAGGAGGAACATGAACATTTAGCCAATGGGTGAAGTATTGAGGTGCTTGGGATGTCTGCTAGGAGTGACAGAACCTAGTCACCATCACCATGTGGGACCCTCCAACCAGAAAGCTCTCTCCATTCAGACAGCCTGCGACCTTCTCAAACCAAAATGAAGGGCTGGGTGGCTGGAGACACCCTGAGCAATCTGTGGCAGTTGTGGTTTCCTTCTATGCAGAGGTCTACGCAACCCCCCATGCCATAGGAAGGGAATTCCCATAAAGCGGAATTTACCTCCTGCCCCACAAGATGCAATAAGATGGTGTTACAACCCCCATCTAGAGCTGGGGACTGAAGGAAATTAACCAAAGTCACTCAGGAAATGTGGTGTTAAAGTCAAAGCACATAGCCACGGTCACAGTATAGCACCTGATCTCCTTTCCCTTGGTTCTTCTTGCAGATCTCCATTAAAAACAAACAAGCAAACAAAAAAGCAGGGGCAGGGAAGGGGTTTAAAATTCCCGGACCAAAGCTCCCATTTCATCAGATAAAAGAATTACTCTCAAAACAGGAAGTCATGAAATTACACGCAAGGTCTTTTGTGCTCCTCGTATCGCCTAGCACCAAAAACCCACTCACTGCTCGGTCAGTCCCAGACTTGAAGGCTTTCCACGATGGTCCTTCTCCAAGTAGCAAGCTGCACTAGAGACTCCTGAGATCCTTTACCAACAACACTTTAGATATCTGACATGGGAACTTCTCTTACGCTAGCTCCACTTGCCTTCACAGCTATGTCCTCCCATGAGTTATTTGGTCCATCTCCCAACCAAAACTCACACAAGCCATTTCTCTTCCCTTGGAGCATCTCTCCAGAGCAAAGCTCAGGTTTTGCTCACATGGGGAGACACTGGCACCATGTCTCCTCTGTCTCAGACCTTCTCCAGCCACTACTGGGAGCTTCCTTATACAATACCCTTAGGAAAGGGTAGGCTAGGGATCCCACGTCCAAGGAAAATCAACATCTCACGGGTGATGCTTAGCTGTCCCACAAGCTCCTTTCCCATGCCTGGGAGCTCCAGTGTTGCTCTCCCTGCTGTTCTCTCCATGTGTTGAGGACCCAGGTGCTGAGCTTCTCCAGAAGCAGCTGTCTGCTCCCCCAGGCACCTCACAAACCACTCAGGGGCTTCTTGACATAATGAAACAGAACCAGCCCCAGGAGCCCATGGTACAGCTTGCTGAGGGAAAGACTTACAAGCTTGGATTTTTTCCTCAGACTTGTCGAGTTGCCTGTGAAATTTGCAAATCTGATGGATGAGCTGGAGGACTCTCCAGCTCATCAGCAGATGGCCAACAGGTTTCCTGTGTCACTTTGCAAAAGTCACTCCGTCCCTTTGAGCACAGTGAAACCAAAGCCCCAGCTTCTCCAGACCTCTCTTCTCCCAGAGAGAATACCTGGGCCCTATCTTAAGGCCAGAGTTTCCACTTCTTGGAATATGTTCTCTCTGCTGCAGAGAACATGAACACACGGTCTGCCCCAGAGACAGGACCTCCAGCTCCACTTGATCTCAGCAGGTTTGGCTTCCCCTAGAGCTGGGGCTTCATCATCCAGACATCTCTACTCATCCAGACTCATCTCAGAAGCATGCATCAGCATGACTATGAAGTCCACCAGGTGCAGAACAGTGCCATGACCCACACTAATCTATCCCAGGACACCAGCAGTCCTGTGGCAGTGCACAGTGTTATTGCGCAGGTGAAGGAGAGCAGTTTCAAGGCTTCTGGCAAACCTTGAGCCAAGGGACCCTCTTGGTCACATATTAACTTATTTCTGGCTCACCCAACCGATGGTGGGACGGATTGGAACTGTTGGCTCTTCCCACCAGCCCTGGGGTTTGGGAAAAGACAGTGCCCTGGGGCCACCGCAGTGCCCACCTGCATCCTGTGCCCATACAGGACAGGAACATTTGGCCCTGTCCTACCAGCCCTCTGAGCCCACACGGGCAGGAACGTGCATTTCTTGCAACTCTGCCCCCTCTACCCCAGCCCCATACTCATGTAGGACACAGACCTGCACAGCCCCAACTCTGCAGTCCCGTGACAAGAAAGCACAGCCTATTCCCAACCCCCTCTATGGTCCCCATCCCCATTCACGGCCCCATCTCCACAAAGGTGGTGGCATGCGGGACCCACACGCAGGCAGAGACCTACACAGCCACATCTCACCCTATCCCCAGCACAGGTGGAGGGATGCACATGTTCCCCCTCCCCTTGTTCCTCATGCAAGTGGGGACAGGCCTGAATGCGGCCTCTTCCCACCCCCGCGTGACCCCGCCCCTCTGCTCCCCCCCACCTCGTGGAT
>NW_010578108.1:417219-442314 GCF_000705375.1 Tinamus guttatus
CGGCCCCCCGGCTGCGGGCGAGCGCGGAGCCGGGGCGCTCCGTCCTGCCCCGACGGCGGGAGGATGCTCGGCGAGGGGAGCAAGCGGGGTGGGTGCCCCTCGCCGAGCATCCTCCCGCCGGGATGGCCGCTGGACCCGTGGTTTCCCACCCGGAATAGCCGGAGCAGCGGTTCCCAGATGTCGCACAACACCCCTGGATACTACCTGAAAATTCAGCTTGGGAGAAGGAAAGCAACGTTTTCCGTGTCGCGCTCAGATATTTCAGTTCCCATGTACTGTTATCCACTTTAATTTACAAAGGAAATTAATTTAATTACGTTCGGGGCAATACCAACTTGGTAATCCTTCCTTTTCCCCTTACATCTCATATGAAATCTGGGCAAAGAAATAATAAAGCTGATAGAATTCAAGAAATCACATCTTAACTTGTCCCAGGCTTAAAATGTTTGCTTATCCCTTCTCTTTCAGCAGGTCTGAGGGCTTGCGATCGCATCTGCTGGGCTGGAGACCTCGCAGTTGGGCTTCGGTCTGGTGTTTTTTTATTGGGACCCAAAGACGACTCCTGATTTTCAGGTAATCCTAGAGAAAATGGTCCTTGAAGGTTAAATTTCTTTGAGCGTGGTTCTCCAGTGAAACAGCACAGATAAGCTCTAGCAGAATAACCTGGAACAAGATTTTTAAGTACATGAGAGCCCTGCTACTCAAGCAAAGGGTTTGGTTAAGGTCAGTTCCAGATCAGTAGCAAGCTGGACCACTTTAGATGTTCTTCTGTTAAACCTGTTTCCTGTGGTGGTCTAAGCTCTCAGTGGAAATCTTCTGCAAGCAAATGTTGTTTTATGGGTTGAAGAGTGAGTTCAGCTGTATAGGTCTGATTATTTTGGGATGCATATTATATTCTGCACCGACTTCTAAGCATTTTGGGCTTTCTATTTTGTGCCTGAATCATTTGCGGTTGGATCTTAGCTAAAAAATGCAATTATTCTTGTGTGCAGAAAATGAGAATGAAACCAATTCCTTCATGTCGGGAAATCATGAAATTATGTCTGGTCATGAGTCATATTAGCTCTGGCATCCTCTGACTTTTGAAGGCTTCCCAGGGCAGTCTCATGTGGAGATGCTATTAAATAAGCAAAACAAAAGGACTTAACGTGCAATTGATTCTGGCAGAAAAGATCGAGGGAGAAATGGGGCAGTCTTGTAATTGCTACAAGTTAAGTGTTGCTGGGAATTCAATCTGGGAATCAATCAGATGCTGAGTCTGCCATCTGATGTTATGCAACAGTCTCCCGATAGCTTTGAGATTTGCTCCTGATGCTCATAGGCTATCAAGGAGCCTTGCTTCCTTGGCCCCATGTCAGAGATGAGTTGCTTCTGTGCAGAAATCATCCAAGTCCCTCCTCTCAAAACCATTGCAGGGTCGGAAGAGAAGCTTCTTTCAAGAAAGGGGAGAGGGTGGAGGTGGTAGGCTTTGTTCTTCCCCGTGATAGCCTGGGGCTGGGATAATTTGCTGTTGTGAAGTCAGTGTTCTCAGTAGCTCATTACTGTTCTGGAAAAAAGTCTGTGTGTGCCAGCGTGGAGGAGTAGTGGTTGCTGGCTTGAGACTTCCTCTAAGGGTACACCGCAAAATGGAAAGCCCTGCTTGCTTCTGCTGGTGGCAAAGGCCCTGCACTGTCCAGGGAGGAGCTGCTCAACAGGTTTCTGGGCTTGGGCAGCTCCTCAAGCCACAGCAAAAGCACAATCTGTGGTTCTCCCACGTTGCCACAAGGCCTTCAGGCTTGTCCGAGCCCTGCCCCAGGCATCTCCTGTCCCCTGCCGGGAGGGCTTTGGGTGGCGTGTTTCTCCACTGTGCAGTATTTCATCATGCCATTTTCCTTCAAGCGCTACATTTCCTTGTCCCCCTGGGGTGCTTGGTGATGAACTTCCTGCAGCTGGTTGTTCCAGAGCTGAGATGGGGTGGAGGTGATTGGGGCTGGAGACCCCCTGAGGCTCCAGACAACCCAGCAGGATAGCAGATGAGGCAAGCTGGGCCTCCTGTGACAACTTCTCTCACAGGTTCCTGGAGGTGCAGGATGACTCTTTTTGATGGCGTCTACCCCTTCTACCCTCAACAAAGAAAGAGCTTTGTCTTCGACATCAGCACCATCATAGTGATCATCGTCTTCCTAACGCTTGCTTGCAGCTTCCTCATCATCATCCCAGGCATCCGTGGCCGAGCGGTGCGTGACCCTTCTCCCTGGAAAAACAAAAACAAACAAAAACAACCCCCAAATGCCTAATCTTCATATTTTGGAGAGATGAGAAGAGCTGCAGGTCCTCCACACACCGCAGCTGGGCTTTCACTGGCTGAGGGTAAGGTGGGAGGATGGCTGCAGCTCTTCACCCATGCCTGAAGTCCCACCTCTCTCCCCGCAGAGGCTGTACTGGCTGATCCGGGTTCTCCTCAGCCTCGTCATTGGGGTGGTGATTGTCGGTAAGTGTTGCACAACTCTTTGAGGGTGGGCCCATGCGCGAAGGAGTAAACTCCAGGGCAGGGTTTGTGCCTGGGAAGCATCGGCTGGTGATCACAGCCATGGTTGGTTGCAGGGTCTGCCCTACCCCTTCAGTGCTGAGCAGGGCCTTAAGAGCACTTGGAGCTGCTCGTGCCCGCCTTGAGAGGGCACTTGGCTCAGTCCAAAGGAGGCCAAACTGCCTTGCTTAGATGAACTGTATCCTCCCGGCCTTTGAGAGATGGAGCTGAGCTCCCGTCCTGAGTTCCCTGGTGCAGAGGGAGCACGGATGAATAGCTCGGACTGTGGTCAGCCAAGTTTGGAGGGCGAAAGAAGCTTGGCAGTGACATGGGGAGAGCAGGTTGAAACAAAATACAGGCAAGTTGGAGGGAAGGAAAGGATTTTCCAGGGAGTGAGACAGGAGGAGATGATGAGGGAGAGTATTTGATTTAGTAGAAACCAGGAAATGTTTTGGGGTAAATGGGACTGATGGGGAAACCGATGAGGACCAGACTGGGGACAGGGAATCTAGGTGAAAGATGAAGCAAGGGGAGGGAAAACAGTGGGTGAGGAGTAACCAGCCTTAACCCAAAGTCGTCGAAACTCCATAGCTTCGCAGAAAAGAAGGGGCAGATTGTGACCAAATGTGTGACCCTACCAGCAGCCACAGGGGTCCCAGGGCCGTATGTAATGGCCACCCTCCATCTAAGGGGGTCCATATGTTATGGGACGGGATGGGGGGCAACCAGAACTGAGGACACGGATCCAGGCTCCAACCAATGAAGGGGTGGAGGTCACAGTTATGCTCCAGAGCCTCAACCTGCTCAGCCCTGGAGAGATATCCAGTGCCACTTTTATTACACGGAGGAAGTCGGGTGCTGCTTGGGCACACAGGAGGAATTAGTTGGCTTAAAGGCAAGGTCGAGATTATTATCTGGCAGCAGCAGGGCCCACATGACTCTGTACCTGGAAAATGCTCCTCCAGAACTGCTGCTGGATCAGTGCTCTCACAGACATGGAGGGAGCTGAATCCTCAGCTGAATTCATTTTCAGGCAGGACTACAAGGCCACTTTCAACATGAGAGCAACCTAAGATCACCTTCATTTTCAGCTCATTTCAATGTTGGAAAGTTAAGTCCACTGCTTAATATATTTCAAAAAAGGACACTTTTGTTCTGAAAACATAGACAAGAGATGATTCAAGTTTTTGGTTTTTTACCTAACTGAAATGACCAATAGAACTGTAACAGCCATTGCCACCCTTCTCCAGCTCCATTTGACAGTGATATTCACGAATCACTAATATCAAGACCTCTTACTCACGAGCTTAATACTCAGCAACAAAACACCTCTGGTCCCAGGTCTCAGGAATGGGCTCATTTCTGAGCTCTGTCCTGGGGCCATGAAGTGTTCTGTGGTGTGGAGGCTGCAAGGAAGTTCTCAAGAGGATTCCCAAGGAGGAATCTAATTGCAAGGGTCATCCTTGAGGATCTGAGCTTTCTTCGAGATTAGGGGAGTGGATGCTCTGTGAGAGGAGGACATGAATTCTGTCAGAGCTCGGGGAGCTTGCTGAGGCATGTTGTTGCGGCTGAGTCAGCACTTCTGCCCTCCTTTCACTCCCTTGTAGTCCCACGGTGGGAACACTGCAGTCTGTACTTGCCTGAAATCCCCCTTGAGCAGCCAAGGTCTGAGACCAGCCCCTCTTCAGCTCCAACTTACTTTTCCTGGCAGTTGTCCAGTACACAAGTGACTGGGAAAGTGGCTGGGTGAAAGCGAACACCTCCTACAAGTCCTTCAGCCATGCCTTGGTGAATGCAGACATCGGGCTGCACGTCGGCCTGACAGGGGTGAACATCACGCTTGTGGGTGAGTCTGATCTCCCTGCCTGGGTCTATGAGGTGGCCATGATGTTGGAAGGTCTCTAAGACCTTTGTGGACTGCCTCAATGGTACTGGCCTTGCTTCTGGCCCTTTGTTGTCATCAGGATGCCTGTGATCCCAGGTGGCAACATTCAAACTCGAGGGCCACAGCAGGACTTTAGTCTTCCTCTTCTCTCAGGAAACCCAGTGAATCAGGTCAATGAGACCATCAACTACAACGAGTACTTTGCCTGGAGCTTCGATGCAGATTATGACCACAGCTACAATGAAGGCCTGGAGAAGGGGCTGCCCAGTCCCATCCTCTACCTGGCAGAGAAGTTCACCTCACAAAGCCCCTGTGGTGTGCACAACCAGTATCGCATCTCTGGCCACTACACATCAGCTGTTCTCTGGTGAGCCTTGGTCTTCTGGTGTGAGGAGGGGGGATGCAAGGATAAGGGAAGGATGGTCCTGCTCTCTTGTCCCTAAGCATCCAGCACCAGTGAGAGATAGGTAATCGCAGGAAGAAAGCCATTGGAGTGGAGGAGCATTTTCAAGGTCTGCTGTCATACCTCTGGGATGAGCAGGAGTTTGGGAGGGTGAGAGGGATGGTCTTGGTCCTCTTTGCAGGTGAACCGCACTGGGGTTGGACAGGACACAGAAGAGACTGGAACGTGGTGCAGTTTCCTTCCATGATGTGATGATCATGTCAGGAACACATCCCCATGGAAGGGAGTTGGAGCTGGTATCTTTGGAAGCCTGGAGAAGCATCACATATTGCTATGGGGACCCCAGATTCTAAAACCTTACCTAGAGCATCCTAGTCCATGGCACTTGTGCACTTCATCACTTCGTCTTCTCTTGTCTCCAGGGTGGCCTTTTGCTCCTGGCTCATCTCCAACATTCTCTTCTCCATGCCTGCCCTCGTCTATGGAGGTTACATGGTCCTGGTCACAGGGGCCTTCATGATTTTTTCATTGCTCTCCTTTTCCACTGTGAGGAACTCCCCGATGTGTGCCATCAAGTTTGGGTCGGCATCCCTTCACATAGTCTATGGAGGATCTTTCTGGCTCACGCTGGCGGTTGGTAAGCACAGCAAGCTACACCAGGGCATAACAGTCCCAGCACTTTCTCCCACAGAAATGGAGTGAGATAGCTCAAGGTGTGCAGTCCCTTGCGCTCTGCAGGAATCAAGTCCCAGACAGTACCTGACAAAGCAGATCCTGGTGGATATGTGGAGAGGGCTAGCAGTATGTGGAGCACCTTCTCCATCTAAAGAGGGTGGAAGGGAGTGGGAAACACATACCTGTAGGTTGTATGATGCTCAACACAACAGTTGAAGCCACCACATATGGAAGAAGGCAATCTTCTATAAGGGAAGATATAGTACCTTGTTGGAGGGCCTATCAGATGAAGGATGTAGGATCGGGAACGTGCTGGTGTTCACAAGTGTGCTCACTGAAAGCATATTGTTTTCCAGGCTTGCTCTGTTTCATAATTGGGGTCACTGTCGTCACACTGCACTTCTTCAGTTTGGATCTGCTGAAAACTTTCTTTGATCTCCATGTGGATGAAGCAGAGGAGTGCCAAGAGATGACCGAAGTGTACGTCAACCAGCGGTTCATGAACAATACACTGTCTCCTCCTCAGCCCTCCACACATAGTCCTCAAAGCATCTAGGAGAAGTTTTTTCCCACTACTTCAGTGAGAGCAAGCCCAAGAGGGCAGAGCACAAACCATTCTTGGTGTCCCCACAGAGACCCATCTCCTCAGCCAGCTACCACCAAAGTGTGCACACATTCTATTGGGAAGGCGACTTGCTGAGAAGTATCTTTGAAAGCTGCATCTCCCTGGTCGTGGTGTCTGGGAGAGGGCAGACTTTGCAGGGAACCGAGAGTTCATAATTGGAGCAGCTCGCAGCTCTGCAGCCTTCAGTGCAGAGCATTCATGAGGGATCTCTGTCCCCAAAAGCGGTGTTCGTTCCTGCTCCTCATCCTGCCACAATGTGGTTCTGTGAGCCTCCAGCAGCTGTTTCCCATGCTAAAAGACAAGCTCATGTTGAGACTTCTCTTGCGGTGTACCAGGAGATCCCAAAAGCCAGGATAAACCTGCCCAGCACTGATGTTTAGTGCAAACCTTTAGGTGAACATAGAAAAGCTAGGCACAGACCCAAATTCTGTTAAGCTGGATGCTGTATGAGCTAGAGTAAGAAATCTGCTCCAGAAATGAGGCCTGAGTAAACACCTGATGGAGGTTGTCAGGGGGAATGCAGTGATGTGGTGACTTTCATAAAATTCTTTCCCAGCTTAGGCTTTATTACACAAGAAGAGTAGTAACATAGGCCAAAAAAGTGCCCTGGGAAAGGCAGAAAAGGATGAATTAGTTACATCTGCACAGCTGGAAAAAACTTGTGACACCTGGACTCACCACAAAATCCAAGCCAGATGCCAAAAGTTAGATCAAACCTGCTTATAGGCAGGGTAAGAAATGAAGTGCAGAAAGCCATGTTATTACAAATAAAAGATGGGCTCTGGGACCAGGCTCGCTAAGACTGTATTTCCAGCAGATAAAGGGAGACTGACATAGCCAAATGTTTGATACCTTAGCAGCCTTAGTCCCCTTAAATTGTAAGAGATAGGGTTTTTTTTTTCTGCTCCATCTATGGGAAAGAAAACACCTCTTGTACCTAAGTTGGACTACTTATTTCTTTCACACAGTATTTGTATTACATTGGTTTTTTATTGTTGAGAATTATTGTCTTTATTCTTTTTTTTTTCCAAAATTGCATTTCTGAAATACTTTGGGGCTTTTCTGCAATAGTTTCTCCAACGGATGTTCAGGAGCTTGTCTGCAGGTGGCCACTTGTGAGCTCCAAGGAGGAGCATCTTTCCCTTGGGTGATGCTGGCCTGGCAGAGGTGCCTCCAGAAAGGGGCTAGATTTATTGGCACCTACTAAGCTAGACCCTTGAACCATGTTTGCTGTAGGGCAGCACACCATGGTGTTGTGAGAGAGCCTGAAAATACACTTAAATTTATCAAAGGAGCAGGACAAAAGCCGTAAGGTTGATGGAACAGAACTTGCAATGGCTTGACTCCCCTGGGAGGGAAGATTCTCACTTGAGCTTTCACAGGTCAGAGTTGGGTGCCTTGCTGGAAGGTGCTATACCAAACACAAGCTTTTAGAACCAATATGGGGCAGATTCCATGCCCGGAAACTACTGGGAAACTGCTATAGGGAACTGGGGTGTTTCCCATTCTTTCTGTCTCCACATCTGGCACTCTATCCCTCTCCAACCTCATATTTTGCCTTTAGGAATGATTTTTCCCCCAGAAACTGGTAGTGTCCTTACTGGAAGAAAAGCTCTGGCTTATTACATATGCCATACAGAGGCATGAACCCAAATAAAGGAAAAAGACATAAAACTGTATTCACCTAGGGCACTTCATCACCATCACGAGGGCCAGCTCGCTATGTGCCTGGCTGGCTTGCCAAGAAACACGTAAAGGGATTTCTGCAGCTTGACATGCATGGGGCCAGGTGAGCAGCTGTAAGGAAACCATGGGGCAATGCGGAGACTCCTTCACATGCTGTATTGCTCATGGAGACATACATTTTCCAGCAACAGGGCAATGCAGAGACTCCTTCACATGCTATATGGAGACATACATTTTCCAGCAACAGCCTGGTGAGGTCAGAACGACGAGATCGGTTGTCCTGGATGGGAAAATGGGACCAGGCCCAAAAGAGGAGATTTACAGTGTGTCCGGGCAGAAGATTTCTTCCCTTGCTGCTTGGAGCCTCCTCAGATGCCTAAAGGCTGGTGGGTTTGCTCCATGTAGGCTTGCTCCCACCTCAGACAGGCAACCACAGCACGTTTCGGAGTGGCAGGGCTGCTCTGCCAGCTCCTGCGGCACCCTCAGGATTCTGGCATTGGTTTTCCAGCTTCTCTGTGGCAGTCACGCTCGACCTCCTTTCCCAGCAACGCCTGTGCTTTGCTTTCTCCACGCCCTTGAGCTGATCTCAGAGCGTGTGATTCAGGACTTGCCTGCATCCCTCCGTGTGTTTTCATTAATTCCCTCTGAGAAAGCACTAAAAAATCAAGTGTAGCATAGCAGAAGGAGGCCTCCAGCAGTGCTCAACCCGCTGAGGTGCCAACCAGAGCAATGCCACCTCCTTTTCCGAGCCTCAACTTTCTCCTTCCTGCCCTTGTGCTCCTTCTGCACTGCCCAGTGCTGCTACTCCAGGGCCTCTCAAGGTCCCCCTTTGAAGTGAAGGTGGCCATATGTGGCTGAGGGATGTACATGTGCAAGGCCTGTTGCATGTGGCCTTGTCTTTCTCAGTCTGACACTGGCAGAGGAGAAAGGAGCTGTTGCTAAGACGCACTCAACACCCTGTCCCCAGCAGTGACCATCCAAGCCGCGAGGCTGAGGACCGGCCCAATTCGCTTCACGGGTGTGTGTGGACATCAGAGGCCCTATGGAGCTTATGGGAGCTGCTATGCAGGTGGTATGGGACTGCAAAGGCATAGGCTTGGTGGTCCAGAGACTTTTCCTGGAGGATTACATAGTTGAGCAACCTTCTCTTTGGCTCAGGGATGATTATTTTGCTTCCCTGCATGTTATTATAGCAGCTTATTGACACGCGCTGTGACAGTTGTGCTTATACGGACCCTAAGCAGTGCTGCTGTAGGACTCACCTGCATGAAACACAGATTCCAGTTCATTTTCCTGGCTGGACTAAACTGTTTTGGACAAGACATAAAATAATTGTCAGTGAATCCCTGGCTCTCAGCCCAGGTTGCATCTGGCCCGATGCTGCCCAGATCTGACCTGTCTCCTTGAGGGAATCTGGCATCTAACCAAAGCGCCTGTGCTGGCAAATGGAGCAAGCACTGTGTGTGCCTTGGAGAGCAGACTGGAGCTTGATGAAGGTCATGGTCCCCCTCAAAACTGGAGGCACTCGTCACCCTGGGGCACGTGGCCACTGTGACATTTATTAGGCACCAGAGCTACCCCTCCCCTGCCCCCAAGCTGGGCTGCAAAATGAGGAATATGCTTGGGAAAGATAGAGGCCTAGATTGGCTGAATTTCTTTTTTTCCCCTATTGAAAATAAAAGAAGTGGCAAAATAAAAAGGTTTTGTTAGCATCTGGGGTCTGATTCATCATCAGGCTTAAGCCTCTCTTGGCACACGCCTTTGGGAGCAACACAACTGAAATCTCTCAAGCTCAAGGAGTTTGGCCACATTTTTAAATGACTGTTGATGAGAGTGGGGTGGGACAGGACCCTTTGAAGACTCCCATCTGGAGTGGGGTGGGACAGGCTGCTGTACCTGAGCACCTCCACAGAGGACCTCCCACGGTGTGATCCCTTTGCAAATCTTCCCGCTGAGCTGCTCCCACCAAAGGGTCCTCATGCCCAGGGTCACTGCAGGAGCTAATTCCCTACCATGCTCAGCCTGCTTGTGCTTGCCTGGGAATACTTTGATACCCCATTTACCATGTGTCATCTTGACTCCGTAGCCCTGCCTCAGCCAGTTGCACCATGTCTGGACATGAAGAGCTCTGCCAGTGAGTTTTTCCCTATCCTATTGCTACCAGGCCAAAGGAAGGGAGCATCCCAGGTCTCAGAAGTCCACCTTCTTTATAGACAAAAGAAAGACTAGGCCCAATTTATTTCACTGAGACAGAGGGGAAAATATGTAAGTACAAAACAGGAGAAAGATAGAAAAAAAAAGAGATTTTGCAAGATCTGCACAGAATTAAAGGGGTACAAACCTCTCACTTGCTCTCATGCTCACTTCCCTCCATCCCTCCACACAAATGGCCAAGACATGTCTTAGCATGTGGCAAGCTGGATTGGGTGGCTGCATCCAGCCTGCACGTGCCTCTCATTCTTCACAGCACAGTTAAGTTTTCACAAGTAAGCAGGATGAAATCAAGCCTTTCAGATAGAGTATGATGCCCACCTCTGATTAATTACAGACACTCTCTGAAGCAAGATAGCATGTTTGTTCCCTTCTTCTGCTCTTGTTCTTTCTTGCTGAAACATTGGCTTTCAGAGGGTTGCAAGAACACTGGTGACTCATGGCTTGTGATCGCCCATTCTGATGATCTTTGATATGTGAGTCTGCATCCTGAGTCTTGCACAGAGCCCAGAGAAGGGAACAAGGCAGGAAGGTGCCTGTTCCTTTGCTCCCAGCCCTTTGCAGGGTGAGTGGATCATTCAGTGTTCCTCTGAGGTCTGGCTATGCAAATTCCTAGGCTACTCTTAGGGTGTCCCTATGGTTTTTAAGCATTGTGAGAAGTAGGGACCCAAACCCAAATAATGACTGTGCTTTTTTCCAATCCAGTGTCCAGCCCAATGCACCTCTGACCTGCTGCCCATGTTGAACCTCAGGTGTGGGATTCTAGGTTGGTTTGAAATCTGGATGCCTCCAGGATTTGGTACCTTCAATATCCCACTAAGTCATTGCCCTTCTTGCCAATCTATCCTTCATCATTCATCAAGAGGAAACTCTGCACATGGGGCGTCCTGGTGGCCACAGGGCCCAGCTCTGCTTGCTTGTCCTGCCTGCTGATGAGAAGAGATCCCTAGGCAGATTCCCCTGACTGCTCAAGGGCCTCTCGGGTTGGGGTGCTCTCAGGGGGTTCCTTTGGTTAATTTTTATGCTTATCTCTAGTTTCTTTTTTTCAGACTCTGCATCTCAGGGAGGACTCTCAGTGTTTGTTGGAGATGGAGTAAGTGGAAGAGCAGTAGCCTGGTGTCTGTAGTTGGACAGCCAGGAACAGGGCAAGGATTCGTTACACCAAAAATTCTCATGGCTGCTGGTGAATGGAATAGCAAGAATAAAACGAGGGAAAACTGTTATTTTCAAGACCTTTCCAAGCTTGCACATTATCATCAGCCAGACTCTGACCATTTGAGCTCTTGGAGGTTTGGGGCTGGTTCTTGAATTTGGGCCTCCCAGCTGTCATTGCCTTGTCCTGGGGACACGTGGCCTCGAGCTGTGACAGGAGCAGGGCAAGGACAAGCTGGGGCCCTGCCCTGCCCCTGTGCTGTGGTCAAAGGGGCAGAAGGAAAGTGGGGCTTTCTTGGGCTTCACTCGCTCTGCAGTGCCCTCTCACACCTGGACCTTACAGTTTGGTGACTGTCACCTCACAAAGTTCACTCAAAGGGACCATCAGCATGTCTTGCTCAGAAGTGCTGGCATCAGCTGGCAAGAAGGACTTCTCCCGCCCTTCTGCTGCTTCTCCCTTTCCATCCCTGTCATCCAGGTTGAAGAGAAGTTGCAATTTCTCTGGCTGCACAGAATTGAGGACGATGACACCCAGGCCCAGAAGGAGGCACAGCAGTCCTGCAACACAACATGGACACACTCATCACTGAGTGCCCCTAACTCTCTGCACATCCTTCCCCTGGTGTCCCAGCATCATCCAGACCAGGATCTGGGGCTGGGAGCCCAGTGGGCACGTGGCATCATAACAGAGGTCAAGGGAAGTGATTAGTCCCCTCCATCTGGTGCTTGTGAGGCCACAAATAGACACTGTGGCTGATCTGGGCTCCGCAGTACAGGAAAGTAGTCAATAAACTGGGGAAGGAGGCCAAGATGGTTAGGGCTGGAGGATACTGTGTGTGGAGAGGAGCCAGACTTATTCAGCCTGGAAAAGAGGAGTGTTCCATGGAATCTGATTGCCATCTTCTGCTGTTAGAAAAGAGGCAGTCTCTTCTCAAAAGTGCAGTGAAAAGGTGAAAAGCAACAGTGTAAGCTGTAACACAGGAAATTTCAATATGATTTAAGCAAAAATATGCTCCTCAAGGGTGAGACAGCCATGGGGCAGGTCCTGAAAAGTAGACTGGATCTCCAGCCAATGGGGATGTTCAACAACCAATAGGACAAGGCCCTGAATGAGTTTCCTCATGAGGAATATGGAGAAGACTTCAACATAATCAGTTTCTGTGATCACTTTTGGAAGGAGGAAAAGGTGCTGTTGGAGCTCTCCATCTTGACAGTGCAGCACTTCTACAGGAAGGGAGAAAAAGCGCCCTGTGAGCAAGCGGAACACTAACCTGTTGTTAAAGTCAGCCAAAAAGATCTGCCGTAAGCTGTTTTCAGGGAAGCTGGGCCAAACTGGATGGGACACTTTGGAGTGTTCCTCGCAGTGAAGAGGAAGAGCAATGAGAAGAGCATCAGTGCTGCAGTGAGCAGGAGCATATAGCCGCCATAGAGCAGAATGGGCATGGAGAAGAGCAAGATGGAAAGGAGCCACGTACAGAAGGCCATCCTGAAAAGCAATACAAAACAAACAAAAAAAACCCACAATACTGAGCAGAAAGTGTCATGCTTAGAGCCAGGTCTCTCCAAATCCTCATGGAGATGGGTATACCCCATTCAGCCTCCCCAGACCTGAAAGGATATTGTAGAGAGGATGGAGTCAGACTCTTCTCTGTGACAAACGGTGAAAGGATAAGAGACAACAGTGCCACCTGCAATAGCAAAATTCTAGTTGGACTTTAGAAAAAAAAAAATCTTCCTCATGAGCCTGGTAGAGTGCTTGGACCAGGCCTGGAGAGGTGGACAGGAGAATCTCCACCCTTGGAGACAGCACTCAGCATTCAGTAGACCGTCTCTGTTTTATACCACAAGAAAGTCTCTGAACAGCCTCTTATCAGACCAGCCTGCTCTCCAATACTCCACGTCATGCATGCCAAGGGCACTCTTAGCAGGGCACTGCATCTTCATCGAGATGGCCTGGGAGAGGAGTGTGCATCATAACACCCAAACAATACATCTGTAATTTTATCCTTTGGGGTAGAGAATGTGAATAATGACTCCAGGGCAGGTAACCAGGTCAGGCTAAGCATTATCAGTCCTAGTTCTGTGAAAGGACTGATCCTCAATATTGGCCAAGACTTTGGCATGGTTTTACTGGATAGGCAGTGACTCCCCCATGCACTCTCTGTTCTACTCTGCCCTTTCTACCTCAGTACTCTCAGCAACCAGAGACCTCTTGCTCTGCCTTACCACAGCGTGAGGGATGCATAGTGGCCAGAGATGCGATACTGGTTGTGCACGCCACAGGGGCTTTGTGAGGTGAACTTCTCTGCCAGGTAGAGGATGGGACTGGGCAGCCCCTTCTCCAGGCCTTCATTGTAGCTGTGGTCATAATCTGCATCGAAGCTCCAGGCAAAGTGCTCATTGTAGCTGATGGTCTCGTTGACCTGATTCACTGGGTTTCCTGGCAGAGGAGGAAGACTAATGTCTTGGAGGCAGCTCTGAAATCCATCAGTGTGGAGACTCGGAGGACATTGCTGTCAAGCTTGTCCCCCTTCACCTCCTGTTGCAGCAGGCACTCACCCACCAACGTGATGTTCACCCCTGCCAGGCCGACGTGCAGCCCAATGTCTGCATTCACCATAGCATGGCTGAAGGACTTGTAGGAAGTGTTTGCTGTCACCCAGCCATTCTCCCAGTCTCTTGTGAATTGTATCACTGTGAAGATTGAAAGGGTTAGTTATGGCCTGGTGGCAAGACGTCTAGTGACAATATACGCTGGAAGCACCTGCTGTGACTGTGACCTGAGTTTCAACTACCTCATCCCAAGGGCCAGGTCTGGGTTGTGAGCCCTGAAGACCTCTTATGTATGGCAGAAACCACAGTTCTTTCCCCACCACTAATCCGGAGCTGTGTCCCAGAGAGAGCAGCTGGAGCTCTTCTTCCCAAGGCCCAGCTCAGCCCCAGGTGCTAGAAACAATGAGGCTGTTGTGCAGACACTGGTCCTTCTCCAAACAACATCTTTGGGTCACCTGGCAGAGAACAGGAGGCTTTCAGTGAGTTCCCAGAGATAATCTTTGCATCTGACCAGCCTTTGTAGAGGAGATGTTTGACAGTTTTTTGCAAATACATTACCACCAGATGCCTGCATTTCCCTCTGCTTGCTGATTACCCTGCTGGACTAGGTTTTGGGCAAAGAAAAGCATTGGTCTTCTCTGCAAGCTAGTCCTGACAGCTGGACCCAACTGTTCCTCCTCCCACCTTCCTCCTTGGACCTCCGCATCTTGGTTGTCTTTGTGCTTCCCCACCTGCTGCCAGCTGCTCAAGGACCCATGAATCGCACCCCTCTACTCACTGAGGACCACGGCTCCAATGAAGAGGCCTGTTATCCCACGCAGGAACCAGAAGAACTGCTGCAAGGAGTCAGCAGAGAGCAAGGAGTTAGATCTTGGGACCAGCCACTTCATTCCTTGACCCTTGTTCCCGAAGGGAGGTACATGGTGCAAACAGGAGGAGCAAGGAAGTTCAGGTGAGGGGCGTGATGTGTGACCTGCAGCCCAGTGCTGCTAAGTTAAGATACCATCTTCAAAAAAAAAATATGATACTTCATTATCACTCTTCAAAAAACAGTGGGTTTCGTCTCTGGCAAAACCTTCCAGACGGATTTTGGGTACCAGTCAGATCTTCTGATGCAGAAGGCAATCCCAAGCATGGCATTTAGAAATGCCAGCTCATGATAAAATGGACCAGCCCTTCTCCTGAGTCGCCCCAAAGGCTCTGCAAGCCAGTGAATCCCCATGGCTTGGGAGTCTTGTGGGGCAACCGGGTGCAGGAGCGAGACACAGCTCCTTCCAGGAGGATCCAGGCAGAGCAAAAGGGTCCAAAAAAAAGCTGATATGTAAAAGCTGTACCAATCCCTCTATTGGAGGGACAGAAGCACTCCCTTTCAATATTCCTGAACTCACATTTCTGCAATTTTACAAGCTTTACATGTGTTGACAGCTGGGCTCGACCAGAGACAAAAACAGCTGTCAAGGTTTGCAACATCCCCCATGGCAGGAGCTGTTTCTCTGCCAGCTCCATTGCAAACCCAGGCACCCGCCTAGCTTATCACGGAGACATTCCCTCTTGGGCTGCTGCTGCCGCATGTGCCAGAGCCGTATGTGAAGGCAGGCGAGCGTCCAGATGGTGCCGTGACATGCACAGCACACACCTCAGGGCTCCAGAGAGGCAGAATGAGTCTATGGTGCCTCACCTAGGCTTTTTTTCTTCCTGTGAAGTCACTCTGGCTTGCTCATAGCCCCATCTCACCAAGTGTTTGCTAAGCTCACATCTGGGCTTACGGATCCCTGTACATTTGGGACTGTGGTGTGTGGCCTCCGGGGAATGGGATAGGTGTCGGGTTAGGTTTGAGCTCACCCCTGGGGTGGTTAAAATGTTCCAAGGCCCTGGCCCTCAGTCACATCTGCTTCCCAAGTTAGTTATAAAGGCAGGGAAGGAGGAAGCCCATGTGCTGCAGCTGGCATGGACAAGAGGGCTCAGCAACTCCAGCCCCTCCACTTACCCCTCTGCCCCGGATCCCTGGCAGGATGATGATGCAAGTGGCCAGTGCAGAGAAGAAGACAGAAATGATGACAGCTTGAGTGGTGTCGAAAGGGAAATTCGCATTCATGGTGGGATAGAAGGGGAAGGAGCCATCCCAAGGGGTCATCACGATGCCAGAATGGGAGGAAATCAGCACTGAAAGAGCCAAGAGAGGAGCAAATCACTTCCCTGACAGCTGCTGGCATTCGCTGTGTGTCCTTCCTCCTCTACTGCAATTCCACATGGCACAGCCTTCCCCACAGAGCCGTCTTCTGCCAAAGCAGTGCCGGTACCAGACAGGCCCGGAGGCAGGGCTGTGCGCACGCGCATCCCGACTGCCTGCGTCCGTGGCAGATCCCAGAGCAGGACCCGGCAAGCTGTGTCAGTGCAGAACCTGCGCTGATCTGAGCACTGCAGGTTGCCTGGGGTGAGCGTCACCCAGAAGCCAGCTCCTCAGGAAACCCTTCTGTCTTTGCACCTCACATCTCCTATATGTGCATATGCTCAAGCAGCTCACTGGGAAGCCATTCATCTACCTGAGGAACATCTCAGAGCAAAGTAACTTCAGAGTCACTGGGACTTGGTCTGCCATGGTCAGGTGTGTCCCCAGATGGGACAAAATGCAGGATGCATGCAGATCACTGGGCCTATCTCTGTCCTTTCTTGGCCTCCACTCTTCTGTCCAGACTCTTGCTTTTTTCCTTCTGGGAAATTTTTTTATTTTAAAAGCCTGGGTCTGCTGCACTGCGGTGTTGAACACGAGGATGTGCTCGGTGAATCACCATACGGACAAACTTGGGCCATGCCCTTTGGGCTGTTCCTCTCTGAGGCTCAGACCGAGGAAACTCCATTCAAGGACACGGGTGCAATCCAGAGGGAAAGACAGAAGCTGCCCTGTGTCAGGCACCAGGATGCCAGGCGCATCCGCCAACCCTCACTCCTTGAAGCCTCCCGTGTCCCCGTTCCCCACGCCAGCCCTACCTCCGTCTGCAGCTGTGTCTCGGAGCACCGCGGCTGCTTGGACGAGCAATGCTCCCGCCGATCCCGACGGCCGGCTGCCGTGGAGGTGCAACGTGCTCTGGGACGCGGGAGGAAGGAGCGCTGCCTTCCGCTCCACGCTCCCTCCCCGGGGCGGGGGAGAGAAGCCAACTCGCATGTCAAGGCTGTGCTTCTCCCAGTCTCCTCTACAGCACCCGCCTCCCTAAACGGCTGGATCATGCCGCCGTGCCCACACCTGACCTGCCTCTGCTAGCACTCCTGCCGTGGCGATGAGGCAAGAGGGCTCCAGGCTGGCTCTGCACCCTGGCAGTGAGGAATGAGCCTGTAGAGTGTAGGGGCTTTTTCCTTTCATTACTTTTTCTTGTGGACCAGGAAAAAAAAATCCATTCTTTTTTGATGCAATGAAGGTACTGGGGCTCCCAGGCTTCTTGGGAGCTTGCTAGGAGCAGGCTAGGAGGGTGTTGGGGAAGGTGGCAAAGGAGGAAAAAACCCAGGTGCATTGCCCAGTGAAGCATGCGAGCTCCCAGGACGTTTGGCTCAGTCTCCTGATCCTCACGTCTGACTTGTGGTTTTTGAATGCTTGAGGTTGGCAGTGTTGACCCTGCTCCAAACTCTGTCCTCAAGAGAAGGCTCCTCGGAAAGGTCCCAGCTGACTTGTGCCATTGGGCAAGGCACCAAGGCAGCTAGTGAGGGCACCAGCAGAGAGGTGCCCTGGACACAGCCCTAGAGAGGGTCCCAGCCCTGTGCTAGGTTGGTGCTCCCCAGTCTGAGCACTGACTCCTTCCATGGGGGTTGTAAAAATAAAGATAAAAAAGCAAAAGATAAAAAAGCAAAAAAGTGGCTGGGACACATCTGTGCTGGCAATGCCGGGGATGTAGTATCAGCTCCATCTACAGAGGTGTCTGCAAAGCAGAGGGAGACATGGGGTTCACAGCAAATAGCGGAGATTCCGTGGAGCGATTGCTGGATGTCTGCAGGACTTTAGATTTCTTGGAAAGGTGCAAATACCTCTCTCACCTTTGTGGAGAAGGGAAAACCAAAGAGGTGCCTGGTAATCAGCGGTATGAGATTAATTAAGATGGGTAAGATGCAACCGTATCAGGTAGGTATCATTTACCCCCTATCCCTCAGTTCTGTTGTTTCTCCAGGTTTTAGCAATCAGCTAGGCTAAGTCAGGAATTGGCTGGGCTGCCTCAGTGCAGGTTCCTGGGAAGTGGTGGGTTTGTCTGAGGAAGAGATAGGGAAACTGCTGTTTTCATGCTGTTTGGAGGAACTGCATCATGCAACACGACCAGCCTCGGTTTTGGAGAGAAGTCCTACTGCCATAAACCCCAGGGGAACCCAACTGCCCCTCCATCTCAGAGGGAGCTGATGAAGTGCCCAACAGCACAGCGAGTGCTTTAGGGCGCAAGGACATCAGCACGTGGTGACCTCTCCAAACCAGAAATACCAGCAGTCTCCAGAGCCCAGAGGGCACTGAAGGTTACGGGATTGGGTCTTCAGAGGCAAATCAGCCTGAAATTTAGAAAGGCTCCCGAGGAAGAGTTAGGTGCTTAAATCACTCTGGGCTGGGAAGGGGATTTCCTTGAAATGCCGCTTTGTGCTCCAACCTTCCCAGTCTCTTGGCATGCTATGCACTGACAGAAGCACAGCGGGGAAACCTGACCTCCCATCAGGTGCAGATGTGCAAGCTGATGTGCTCATGGTTTGGCAGATGTGGGCAATCTACTGGATTTACACCTTATCTAGCACTCTGCATCCAGAAAGAGGCCTTATAGGAAGCCTGAAGATATATTAGTAACTCAATTTGTGGTTTGTTTGATTTTTAATGTTTCTCTCTCTTGAACCATCTCTGGATGTTTGTTATTTTCTGGGGACAGCAAGGCTAGAAGCAGTAAAGGATTTTAGTTCACTGGACACCTTCCAGGGAAGAGGTCTTGGGATTGGTTTTGGCTGTCCCACGCTAAGGATGCGGTGAGTTCAGAGCCTCAAGCTCAGGGCACTACTCCCTGACATATTCACCCTGCATTCAGTTTTGGTAGCCCTCCTTGTTCAGTACTTCTGCTTTGCCAGTGAAGAACAGGACGATTGCATATGAGTCACTTGATACAGATCGCTTGAAGAAGCAGGAGGGCACAAAGGGTGAGAGGGGGAGCAACACAAAGCATCCTCTGCTCCAGCAGCATTCCAATTCCAGGGACCAAGATGGGGAAGGTGGAGGGACAGGTCTGGGCAAGCAGGACAGCTTGCATGGCCTCAGTGGGAGTCCCAAGAAGCCACTCTGCTCCCAGTGTGTGTGCTAGTGGGTAGAGGGCTGGTGGGGCTGGTAGTCCAAGGAGGGTTGGTAGGTGCCCACAGGTGCCCGCAGGACCATGTGCAGCATCAGGGAAGGCTGTCTGTGGTCAGAAGGGGTGAGCGTGACCAATACCCTTCAGGAGGCAGCCTTGGGAGGAGATGACCAGAAGCCTCAGCATGGGCAGCATGAGAGACCCGTAAAACAAGACTGGCCAAGAAGCTAGGGAATGACCTGACGGATGCTGGCTGGGTCCTCTCTCATACCTGTGACTGCTGCATGTCTCAACTCTTGACTTGTAGCCTCTGTCTGCATCATCATCATCTGAACACAGCTCTCCAAGCCTGTCTGGGGACTACGAACACTCCTGCTGCATCATACCTCAAATGTGTGTCCCACACAACCTCAAGCGGCCTGTCTTATACAGTGACCCACCTTTCATGTGCCTTGCCATCCACTCAGTGCTCTCTGGGAAGCTGTCCTGTGGTCCTGTGATATTGGGAAGGTGTATGCAGCTCTAAATATCCACCCACCTTTTCATATATCCTGTCTCCACTGTGGTTGCTAAACTTTCATCTCATTGCAGGTGCTCAGAGCAGCTTTGATGGCTGGTGCTTTATCCTGGCACGTCCTCTCTGGACATTGGCAGGCAGGTGGGGGAATTGCTGCCCACCTGCAAAGAAATATTGACCAAAGAGACAGGGCTCTTTGGGATGCCTGTTGGTGAGCATGGGGGTAAGTAAGTGGAGCCCAGAGCCCCAGGAGCAGACTGTGGTTGGCTCTGTTGCCAGTGGACCTGATGCCTATGGTCTGGGATCCAGCACATGCAGCTGCTCTCTTGAGAGCCACCAGTGTTGTGGAATGGCACAGTATTAGTCCACATGCTACTACATCGATGGCATGTGCCAGGAGCTGCAGGAGTCCCTCATGCCCAGTGCTCACCATTTCAGGACAAACTCCAGTGAAACATTCACACTGTTCAACAGCTTTTAGCAACCTACAAAAGACATTGAGGGACAGCAGCCTCCTCCCATGGCTGGAGCAAGGGCATGGCTAATCCTACTCCAGATAAGACTCATTGGAGAAAAAGGAATGAGGGTAAAAAGACACTTCATGAAGCTAGTGGGATCAGGCTTCCTGGCCTTGCTCATGAGTCTTCTGGAGACCACAGGGAACCATGAAGATGACATAGGAGGAGGCTGCTAGTGCCAGTGGGTAAGAGCACCTGCTGTATCACTAGATGCTGGGATGCAGCTACTTGCCAGGGGATCATTTGAAACAGCTGAAGAGAGGAGCTTGAAGAGAGAAAGGGAGGGGAAGGACAGAGAGGCTCTGGGAGGACACGACTTGTTCTCAGCTCCTCCGGTGTGCACAGGACCAAAATCATTTTTGAGCCAGACATCAGGTTGGCAAGGGAAGGGATCACTGAGTCTGGGGGCTTTTATAGTCCCTGCAGCAGCTCAGTGCATCCTGCCTCCCTGCTTCCCAGGGAAGAGTCAATGGGGAGAAAAAGGGAAGGGGCCTTTTGGCACCTAGTTCCCACCAGCCGTGGCCTCACCTCTGACCATGGAAACATTGGACTGGCTGAAAAAATAAAGAACTTCCACTGTGATTTTGCAAAATCCTTCCCCAAATGATGCATTTCACAGTATTGTTCCTGATGGAGCTGAACATTTAGATAAAGCATAGGCAATATTTTGTGGATGTTGCCTTCTGCACTAAAAAGACGCCTAAGCCTTAGGGACATGACTGGGTGGGAATTTTACCGTGTCAGCTTGGGCAACCCCCCACTCCCTGCAGATTAGAGTTTACAGCCATTCCTGCCAGAGTCTGCTGTAACTAAAAACAAGCTGATCCCTTCCAAGCTGATCCCTTCCAAGCTTTGCTTTTTCATGATGTACTGGGCTGTAATTAGCACTTTCAGCCTGGCTTGTAATTTGGAGAACAAACTTTCCCTCACAATCCCTGTTGTCAGAGGTCTAATGAAAGTGATACCGATACTCCTATATCTGGTATCTCCATGCTAGCCTTGAAATTAATGAACAGAGCAGTGCTACCTTCCTGTGGACTGCAATGCAAATCTGGGTGTGCATTAGCACAGATTTTGTAGGGATTGTGCAACCCTGTTGCAATCACTTTTGATCTTTCAAGACCACTGGCTGGCTGTCCTAGAGCCCTGCCAAGGTTATAAACTCACTTTGGGGCTGGAGAATGTCTATCCATCATCCTGCAAGGAACAGCCTACGTTCCACCAGGTCACCAGGTCCTGCAGTATCATGCTCAGATTCGGCACTTAGAAGAGGCCCAGAAATCAGGACCATTTTGCAGAAATTAACGTGAAGGAGGTAGGATCTCCACAGGCTATTTCAAACAGGATTAACTTTTTGAGGGAGGCAATAGGACAGTGCAAGATGCTTCTGGAGATGTGATTAGAGTAATAGGATAAATTTTGACTTGACATGAAACACCATGCTGAGCATCTCAACTGCACAAGTCTAGAGGTCCAGAGCCCTTCTTGCTCTGCATCTAGTATCCCCAAAGCACCTGCAACCCCAAATAGTAACTAAATCTGGCTATTTTTGTCCCTGCAGCTCTAGGACTATTTCCATCCACTGAAGAACAACATATTCTTCAGGAGAAGACATTGCAAAGAAAGATTATGAAAAAGTTCTGTGGCTGCCTAGCTGGGATGGCCACTCTCTCCTGCCTCAGGACTATTGTGTTTGGCTTAGTCAGATCAGGGTTTCAGGGTCATATCAGGATGACATAGACTCTCCTTGGAAGAGCATGGGCATGGCAAAGACATGTACAAAACTAAGATTGTTCGGTTTCCTGATGGCAGCCTGATTTCCTTTCTGCCTCTTTCTATCCTGGCTCAAAAAAAAAGCTTCCTCATTGCTTGGTTTACTGCTTTCCTATGGAAGAGAAATCTCAAGAGTTTGTGGAGGAGGACGCATGCCAGCATGAGCTCAGAGATATTTGCTGAGTGTGTAAATGGTGAGCCAGTCCTGCAGGACTGAGCATGACATAGAGCACTTTGCTAACTCAGGACACCAATGACACCAAGTGGTGGCAGTGGCCCATCACCTGCATCTCTCTGAGCCAGCTCCTCCTCGTGGGACAGTTGCACAACTAAAAAGGAGCAAATGTCCATAGTGCAGTTGATTTGCCTCTATTTCTCTTACCTTGCTTCATTTCTTTCTCCAGTCTCTGCAGTCATGCCATAGCCACAGCAGTGGGAGAAGTCCAGAAGACATTCTGTGGTCACCCCATAGACACTCATACTCTGAATTGCAGCAGCTGTTGGGCACTTTTGCAGGTTCTAGAGAACATTGAGGTATTTGAGCTTCATGAGTAGGAGGAGTCCGAGAAGAGCCATGGAGGGATGGCCTTGGGCTAGAGCAGGAAGGGGAACAAATACAGAGCTCTTTTGTGTGGAAGGAAAATTGAATTCACTGGTTCCCCTAGCCTAGGTGTAAAACAACCCCTCTCACCAGAGAAAGCACTCTGTTTTTCCTAAGCCCTTCCTTTTCCTACATTACCTGGAAGTCCTCCTTGCTTCTCTCCCTCTGTTCCACAGTCCTGGAGTGGACTCCCTGATGAGTCCAGATGACACATTCTCCTGTTCTTCCAGTCAAAAAAGCAGATGTAGATGGTTTTGTGGGATTACAGCCCAGATAGCTCCAGGTACCTAGCAGTTCAGATGGGGTTTTGAATTTTAGAGACTTGCAGGGATACAGCCAATTTAGAGGGTGCTGCAAGAGAATAGCAATGCCCACCTAATCTTAGAAATCAGAATTGATCTTGTCCTAAAATGACAAAAGAGCAAAATACTTGGCTAATGCAAGTGCAGGGGTGTCAACACAGAAATGGACTGCCACAGTGGTGAGCCCTGCATCAGGAGATGTTGGGCTGGTGTCAGGGCCACGTGGGACCATCAGACATGTACCAATCTCTTTCCATACATCTACAAGACATACTCCAGAAGGTGCTGAATCAAAGCCTATTCATATGGCTGTGCTCGGTCACCCAATTCAGGTGGTCCTTCTTCATGTCCTTCTTCACCTCTTGGCAGAAGGTGCACACTGAGGTCCATGCAAGCTCAGTGAAGGCCCCAGAAGAACATCTGCCTTCTGTGGGAGGCACACAGACAAGCAACACATGCACTGCTCTTCTGAGCTAAAGCCTCCCAGGAAGGGGACAGCTCTGTCACAGTCCCAGGTACCACTCACACAAGTCTCTAGGATGGTGTGATCCCACTCCCACTATTCTCCCCATAACTAGTAAGAAGAAACTTCTCTGAAATCTTGTTCCCCTGCCTCACTTCCAGAAGATCAGAATCCTCAGCTGAAGCCTCACCTGCATGACCAAGAACATGGTCTTTTAGGACTGCAAACAAGCTCCAGGACATGCGTACATATGAAACACTAACAGTCCTAGGCTGGTAAACCAAGCTTCGACCAGAAACCACATCCAGGACCCAAACAAGATGCCTTTTATTTTCCTAATGGTTTGCTATTAAACCACGGTTAGCCTCTCCAGATAGGGTTACCTTGATACCACTGATGGTGTTTGCTACAGGGGAAAAATAAATAAATAACTCGCAGTTCAACTCCACCAGTGCTGAGAGTGATCCCAGCACCTTCGCTCCATCCCCCAGCACAACCCACAGGCTCCCTTCATTTCTATTCCCCAAGGAAAAGCTGAGCTGCTATGTGCAAAGAGCTGCTTTTATTCACAAGGGCACATGAGACATCAAGAAAGCAGAAAACATACAGGAAATGTACAGGGAGGCTCTGCTTTTCATACAGGCAATCACTATTAACAATATTACAGGAAAAAAATAAAATAAAAGTGATGTTGCTACAGTAACCCACAAGGAAGTTGCTCTCCTTCATTCGCGGTGTGTAGATGAGCCTGCAGACCTCATCCTCCATGGCAGCGCTCCTTCAGCTTGAAAAATACTTCTCCAGCACCTTTGTTAAAAGTCCTGTCTCCTACAAGGAAGAGCACAACAGTGAGCTGCTTGTCCCACACGTAGCTGTTGCTTATGGGGTCAACAGCAGCCTCGGAGCCCTGTTTGCAAGGAGCAACACAAAATCAAGGCACGGCAGGGAAGAGTCAAAGAGATTTTGTGGAATCTGTGTGCCCAGAAATCCCAGAGCTGTGTGGGACAGGATTTGTGTCCATGTAAAACGGTTCTCCCCAGAACTCTAAAGTCGTCTCAGTCCATACACACAGGCTGTTTACCTCCTGGAAAAGTGTTGCTACTTACGCAGTCCCCACCACACACTGAGATTGAGATGATCCTCCCTGGCCAGTCAAATCCTCGCCACGCACAGGAACTGGGAGACACGGTGACCACTCTTCACAACATGCAGAGAGTCAAGACCTGCCTGCTTCATTTTGCTTAAAGTGTTTTGCAAACCCCTTTTGCTTCGTGTGACTTCTGCTGCCCAAAGCACGAAGCAGCCCATGGGCTCCTGCTCCACAAAGGACCAGGAGATGCCTTGAGAAGAGCAAATCCTAACAGCATGCAGGAGTAACTCATGTGAGAGGAGAATAAACAAAAAGATCAAGTCCTAGACCCTATAAAAAGGGAGAAGCAGTTTGATAATCACCAGTGACAACTCCAGAAATAGAATAGCCCATTTGATATTTTAAATAAAAACCTGTGTTCCAATGCTTATCCTGTCATACAGGATGGCAAGTACATCACAGCAACATCTAGAGAACATGAGAATTCCTGCCTTGCTGATGGAAGGTCCCAAGGAAGGTGCTTTCCTTATCTGAATCAAGGTTAAAATGATAGTTCCTGAGCAGAGGTGGAAGAAGAGTTTCACTCGCATCAAACAGTTCAATAGACAGTCAGGGAACATGGCAAGCAAACCCATTAAAGCACAGGCTTGTTGCTGACCCCAGGTGTCCAACAACAGCCATAGCGATGGAGAAAGCAGAAAAGGCAGCAGGAACTGGCAGTAGCATCGTATCACCCATGAGAGCAAAGAATACCAAGGACCCACTAGAACGCAAAACCTAGACAGTGCTTAAAGACACCAAGGAGAAACAGTTCTGTATTATCAGTCAGCCTCTTGAAGGC
>NW_010578108.1:446052-458336 GCF_000705375.1 Tinamus guttatus
TCTTCCAGGTGATTGGTGATCTGCACTGCCCCATCCGAGGAATATTGCTCCCTGGCTGATGTTCTGCCGCAGTAGTAGTTGCAGGGCTGTTGCTGGTGTCACACAAGCACATATTTTTCAATCTCTTTCCTCTGCATCCCTCCCCTGACATACTGCACTGTCACTATGCACTGAGAAAACGTATCTAGAAACAGACTGACACAATTTCAACCCCCTCTCCTTTTTTTTCAACCCCCCAAACAATTTAAAATTCCCTCGTGGTTGCAAAACAAGCTTGGCCCGCGGTTGGTGCCTCCTGGAGAGGCTCCATGCAACAGGGATGAAAAAGGCCAACGTGATGCCGACGTCAGGGTGGAAACACTTAGTGGTGACCCAGCATAACGGGGTGTCCTCTGGTGCTGGCCATGTCATGACGCGCGAGCCGGAGCTGGGCAAGAGCAAGGCAAGGGGTTACCTGGAGGATTCCGGAGGATGAAGCTGGCAATGAAGCGATGCCAATTACAGAGACGCCAGAGAAAGGAGCCTTGAGCAATTACTGCACCTGCTGAAGTGTGGTGGGGTTAGGTCCTTTTTCCCTTCTATGCAGCAGGATGCCCATGGGAGATGGCTTGAGGGGAACAGGGTCTGTCATCTTCCAAGCAGCAGCAACCAAGGGAGGATTTCCAAAGGGCAAAGCCTTTCACTCTGATCCGATCTCAAGTAGGTATATGGCCAGGCCAACACAGATCTGAGTGCAGATCTTAATCACTGAATACTAAGATTTGACCTGATGGCACACATGGGGAGAGTTGAGCAAGATGGGGCTGTAACCCTGATTTCAGGCCTGGGAAGAGCAGTGGGAAAGCTGCTCAGGATCTTCGTGGAGGATGGAGGTGGGAGAGCAGTCACTGGTTGAGACCTCCAGCAGTCACTGGTTGAGACCTCCAGCAGTCACAGCAGGAGCAGTCACTACACCGCCTCTCCTCTGCTTTCTCTCTCTCCAGCCCGGCCTAGCTTCGCTTTACCACCTGTTACCACAGGCCAAAGGGATTTTCATGGTTTATATATATTTTTTTTAAAAAAAAGAGCATTACAAATTCTATTTTAGAAATGGGTTTGGCACGCGAGGGTCACCGCGGTGGCTTCTGCAGGTGCTGGAGGGCAGCAGCTCCTCAGCCGCCACCTTCCTGCAGGCCCCTCACAGATGGAGCCAGGGAAGGACAAAGGTAACTCAGCAGGCACCGCACTTCTCACAGATGTTATGTCTGCAAGGCCCAGCAGTATCTGCACAGAGGTCCCTTCTCCCGGTGGCATCAACCCTCTAGGACCGGGCCAGAGCAGCCCACAGGCACCTATCCGAGTCCCTCCGTGAATCCAGGCCCTCTGGGAAAGGTCCCATCTGCCTCCAAAGCAGTCCCCAAGATCTGGGGATCTCTCACTTGCACGAGTTTCCCTTGACACTCCCAGCAATGTTCTCTGTTTTGCTATGTATTTTGTTTTCTAATAATTCTAGCATGCAATCTATTTTCTTGATACTGACCACTGAACTGGTGTTTTCACAGCACAGGCTGTTATAATACCAGCGTTCCAGATGGTAACGCTTAACTCTGAACCTGTTGTTTTATCAATAGAGTTATAATTGTTTTTCTCCCTTGTGCACCATTTTATATTTATGTACATTTGAACTGCATCCTTTTTATTGCCCTCTTTCCACAGCTGGCCCTCATCTGAACAACCTCGAGTAACTTTGTGGCAGCAGCAAACTTCAGTATTTGCCTACTTTTTGAGCTCACTTTGAATATGCAGAACACAGTCCTTATACAGACCCCTGGCATTTTCCACTGCAGAACCAGATTGCTTCCACCTACCTTTTGTTCCTTAGCTTTAAGTGAATTACTTTTCCCTGTGAGGACCTCCCTCCTATTCCAGGGCCACTTCATTTCTTTAGGAGCTTTTCCTGAGGGACTTGGCCAAATACCTTTGGGAAATCCAGGCGGAGGATTGCAGTGGGTTCACCTTGACCACATACTTCCGAACTCCTTCAACGATCTCCAAGCCTATTCTTTAGAGGAATTCCTCATCCTTTCTGGTCCAGAAATGAGGTTTATCATCTACAGATCCCTACATCCCCATGTGAGCCTCCTTTCTGTCTTCTGGTGCCACAGGAGTTTTGACAGAACAGTTGCTCACCACGCCAAACAATTCAGTGGTGTCAGGTTTGAGACCCTTCAGCAGCCTGTGGGAAACTCCATCCAAGCCTGTTGCTAGTCTCTCCATTATCATTTTGTTCTGCAGCATCTTCTACCAGTGCTTTTCAGGAGCTGATGACAGCATAGGACACCTGGGGAGTCCTTCGCCTTATCAAAGAGCAACACTACTCTGTGTAGGAATAATGAGAGGAAGAAATGAGAAACAGGCCCTATTAGCAAATCCTCCAAATGTAGGAGGATCCAAATGCACCTTAAGATCAAGCATCATTTCAAGGAAGACGAGAAGACCTTCCCATAACTATGCACAATAAAGATGTCTAGAAACAGCACAGCTTGAAGGCCTTGCTAACTGTGAGCTAAGAACAAAAAAACTTAGCAAACGGCTCTGAAAATACCATAGTTCACAGAGTTTAAAGCAAGGTCCATTTTGTTTCTTCACCATTGAATTATGCTATAATAACTTGGCATTGACTAATGCATCTTCGAGAGCAGCATTGCCTGGGAGGCACGCGGAGCCGGAGAGCTCCAGAAACACGGTGCAGATGCTCCCAGCCCCTGCAAATATCCACCTGGGCAGGCAAGCGCACATTCAAAAGCAATGACTCTAATAAAACACAGGCAGAAAGAGTGAAGCCCTTAAATCTCCTTATTTGTCTTCTTCCCAGCTAAAACTCTTAGGAGCAGATAAGTTGCTTCTCTTTCTTCACTGCTTCTCCAAAGCCAGGTCAAATTTAAAGTGTTGCTCAGTGCCTGGGGGTCTGTTTTGATGCATTTGTCTCTTGTTTGCAATGATTAAATCCCTCTGTTACATTCACTCTTCTACAGGCAACAACTGTTGTTTATAAAATAAAATTTGAAATCGTGCACATCATGTTTTCAACTCTTTTTCAATTTTCATTCGAGCAGTAAATGAGCTGCAGTTTCCCCTGAGGTTTCCCACTTACTCTGTACCCGCTGGACATAGTACAAATAACTCCTTTGCAAGAAGACTTGGAGGAAAAAAAAAATCTTGTTTTCTTTCTGGTAAATCCAGACCGAACTCAGAAGTCCAACCAGAATTATGGGGCACAAATCTGACATCTCATTTGGATTGAATTGAGATTTAGAGAAATTAAATTGAAGTTCATTTTCTCCATTTTCTCCTTTTTACTTCTATCTCTCTGGAACCTGAAACCCTCCAAGGCTAGTTTCTATAGGAGAGAGAGAGATCAGAAAGGAAAGGCTAGATGCTTGGCAGAGAGAAAGCCCCAGAAGTGCATTATTAAACTGAATGAGCAGAAAAATCGAGAGAGAGGAGCTGGGAAAAGAGAGCTACAGAACACCCCTGTTCCATCCTGCATTGCAGAGTGCACTTCTAGCTTGTCCTTAATTAGACTAGTCTTCCCCATAGAGATATTTGATTTCCTCCAAGGTGTAGAGAATACAGGTGGGGTTGCTACATCAAACCATCAAAAGAGAGGACCTACCTAGAAGTGAAAACATGTATGAATTGCATTGCACTGTGAATAGGTGAGCAGGGACAAACCCACAGCAGGAGAAACAATGCTGCTGTGAAGAGCGGCTCCTTGTCAATGGATGAGCAGACAATAACCCGTGGTGGAACTACCTGCTTACGGCTAAGTAGATCCAACAACGTGAACTCACCACAAGAGTTATCTTGCCCCTTCCCACGTACCCGCTCCAGCGCTCCTCAGACGCCTCGGTGAGCTGTTCCTGCAGGGACCTGCTGCTTTTGGAGGCTGGGGAGGTTGGGCTGGCTGGGTACAGAGTGGAAGCATTGCAAGGGAGGGAAAAACAGAGCTAGACCCTTCCAGCTTGTTGTCCACTGAAAGGACAAGAGGCAGTGGGCACAGATCAGTGAGGGTGGTTTATCACCAGATCAGGTTGCCCATGGAAGCTGTGGAGCCTTCCGCTTTGAAGATATTCACAACTTGAATGGATAATGCCCTGAAGAATCTATTCTGAGCAACCTCTGGCCCTGCTCTGAGCAGGAGGATTAGACTACCAGAGCTCCCTTCCATCATCCTGTGATTCTGTCAGTCTGTGAAAAGGTAAAAGAGGCAGAAAGCTATTAAATTGGCTCATACCAAACGCAACATAGGTGCTGAAAATCACCTGTTTCTCTTTTCCCAGCTGTCAGAACTAATCCTGCCTGACACATCATCTGCTACTGCACCTCATTACCATCAGAAGTTGCTGACATCAACGGGAATGGTGCAGGTTTTGCGTTTCTGGTATCAGCCAGGCGTACCTGCAACCAGGACACTCCTCATCTGATTCAGCCACTGAGTCACAGGCACGCTGGGGGTCGTCCTGTGAGCCGTAAGCATGAGGGATCTGGTTTGTATTTCCCTTGCTACCGCACAGAAGCCATCTCCAAGTGACAGGTTTTACCTGAACTGCTTCTCCTTTCCTTCTCTTGGCATCTCAGCTCAGCCGCTTCGATACAGCCAGGGTCAGTACACGGGACTTGCGTTCCTGCGCTTCTCCAGAGGGAACTGGCTTTCTAAGCTTTTGTCTTAACCACCCATGGAGAAGATTTTGCCCTACAGATGATCCTTTGAAAAAAAAGGACGGCTGACCTGCTTGGATGTTAACAGCAGGAAAACCACCGTGGGGTTTACAGACTCTGGAATTCAAATGAGGGAAGCGCAGAGCGAGACTTACCCAGTCTTATTAAGGGACACACGCAACCGATCATCTCAGTCCACCCCTAGAAACCCCTGCTAAGCAATATGCATCAGCAGATCTGGAGGAAACCACGTAATGCTCATTACTGCTTAACCGACAACCGTGCGTTCAAGCATCATTAGCACACAAACGGAGACAGCCTTTGTCTCGAGGAGCTTCGATTTTCAGCACAGCTTATTCATTACTCCTCACAGCTGACCCACTATCCATCAGGAGCTTTCATAGGCATTTGTTTGTGATATGGAAAAAAAAGAAGAGTTGGTGGAAAGCAAGATGAAATAGAAGTCTAGGAACAATTAGTAATATTAGTAATGTCCAAATGTTACTTTGCTTTATGAAACTGTTCCTTTCCGTAAAGGAATCTGTGCAGGGCAGAACTGTGCCTTGAACTGCGGATATGATTGAACTCTAATTGGGCAATGAAATTGCCTACCAGAAAACCTGCTCTGTTTGCCTGTAACCACAACAGAGGCAATTTTAGTCCTGACACATCTTTGCTTTCTTTGCCTTTGTAAAACAGATCTTCCAACATCCACGTACTTTGCAAACAAATCCCCTTCCCGTTGCTGCACAGAAGTCTCCATCTTCCCTAAGCCCTACTGAGAACCTGGGGTCTCAAAGCTGGAGCCAGCCAGCCAGCTTCCAGAGAGCGCGTCTTCAAAAGAAACGCACGCAAAAGAACCTAAAATGAAATAAAACCAGAGATTCCATGTTCTATCAGCAAAACCCCAGGCTCTGCAGGAGCACTCGCCAAACCTTTCAGCCTTAGCACCCAGATCCTGTGGGTCCCGTGGCTTTTCCGCTCGGCAAAGCGGAATACACAGACGGAGCCAGCAGCTCCTGTGTCATCCTGCCCCCACGGTCCCGGCTTTCGCTTTGGGCAGGCTCTTCCCCTGCCCACGGCGGCAGGGAGGACGTTACGGCGAGGAGGAGGCAGCGTGGGAGGCAGCCGGAGCCAGCGGGTGTCCGAGCTGCGCGAGGAAGAACGGCTCGTGTATCCTCATGCCAAGGGGAGCCAACACCTCACTGCGTGACACATTCTCAACTACTCTGCAATGAAAATAGGCAGCACATGGGCATCCCAGATTTCACCCCGGCCCGTGATTTAGAGATGAGCTTTGTAGGTTTCAGAGGGAACTGGGTTATTCAGTTTTGCTTGCATCCTTCTGGCTCATAGTCCTGCCACAGCACGTGCTCGCACCCGGTCAAAGCAGAGGTTACGACTTGGCATGACCGTCTTCTCCAGCAACCTTGGGCTGGGCGGCTGCCGGTGCGCCCGGGTTGCACCTAGTGGGTGCTCAGCTCCTTCCTTCAGCTGCTGACACCTGCTGCCAGGAACCAGCAACGCCAGCAGCACCATTGTGCCAAGGAGAGATGCACCGTTACTTCCAAACGTGTAGAAATGACCATGTCTTTTCTCTTGGAGCTGGAGTTCAGCAGATACACTCTAAAGAGTTACTCCATGCACTGGCAGCAATCACAAATCCTTTGTATTTAGCCTTTCGTGTTACTGTCACTGAGTTAATTTAACAGCTGCTTCTCTGTGCTCAGGTTTTTTGCAAAACGTGTGAAAGCAAGAGGACTCAGAACAGCAACAGCAGCACTTCCAGTAACTCTACCTTGAGAGGTGTTGATTAGCCACTTGCAGAAGCGTTCGTCTCATTCCTTTATAGGTTTCCGGGTTAATAAAATTGCTTATTACAGCAACAGCTCAAGCAGATGTGGTGCCAACTTGGGTAGCAGAGACTCAGCCTTGTCCTCTCAGTGAGCAGAGGAACGTTGCTCAGGTGCCTCAGGAAGGGATTCCACCACCACAGCAACCCCTAGAAAGATATTTTGTGCTCCCTCATTGCTGCCCAAATCCAGTTTTGGGCAATTCATCTCCCAGCTACTCCTCAGCACCACTACTGAGCATTAAATAAAGCAGCAGAGAGCAGAGCTGATGGAGCTGAGTGTCTGTTGACCCAACTAATAGCACGACCTACCTCCACAGATAGGGCAAGCCTGAAGCAAAACACAAGATGCATGGGCAAGAAACTATGTAAATACATCACTAACACCCCGCTGAGCTTTGTCCTTGTCCTCCCTGACTGCTCTCATCCCATGCAGCTTGTGCGTACGGCAGCAGTAAACATCTTTAACGATCCTTTTTGGATGTGCAGTCTTGGAGCAGGCAAAGAAGAGCCAATAAAAATGCAGCAAAATCCACCTAAAGGAACCAAGTTGCTTTGTCCATGGGTTCTGCGGGATCAGGAGGTCTCGAGCTTGCCGTTAATCCAAGGGAAGAACAGACATGGAGCAGGTGGTGCCGACAGGGACAAGCCTTCCTAGAGGCACCGGCTTAGCTGGCTGAGCACGAGACTTGTGCTGCCTTAAGAGCAGGAGGAAGCAACAGCACTGAGGTGTCAGCGAGCGCTCCTGGGAAGATGCACCCCAGCAAAGGGGAAGCAACATGGCATGAGTCGGTGTGGACACCACGGAGGTAAGCTATAAAGGTGACTCACTTGGTTCAAGTAGTAAAACTAATATAAAAGCAGTTAACCGCTGAGCCTCTGCCCTGTACCTCAGGCCCTCTTCTGACACATCTACACAATCAGAATCACATTCCAGACTGAAAATCCAAGGGGGAAAAAAAAAAAAAAAAAAAAAAGCTGTTGCAGGTGGTGATGAGGGCTTTCTCCTTTCAGATTATCAGGGCAGTGAAACTTTCAGGTGAGCTGCAAAAAAAGGCCAACCATGAGGATCACAAGGGACCCAGATTCTGTTTCCAAAACAGAAGCACATTTACCTTTTGCTTCCTAACTTTTTACATAGTCCATGCCCCAAAGCTGTGGGTATTTTCCATCCAAATTATTCTTTTACCTCATGCCACACTGAACACTTGTGGCAGCCAGAGCATTTCTCGGACACCGTTTCTTTCAGCAGTGCAAAAGTTAATCTTTTGCTATCTTCTGGCCAAAACACCTTGGGGTTCTTAAGCTTTTTACCTCAGTGTGATTTACAGAAACACAGAAATATTGAACTGCTCTACAGCACTTTGAGAGGAAGCTCAGCTTCAAAGGACAAACACGAACAGTTTGGCTTAAACTTTTAATATAAAAAACTCACCGATGTACAAAAATGCTAAAATGTGACAAACCATTGGAAATACTGTGATAACATTCGTCCTCACGCAGTAAAAAAACAAAACGAACCCAAACTGGCAAGAAGCTTTGAAATGTATGTTTTTCTCTTCCTCTCCACACATTGGACCAGCATCTACTTAAAACGTTCACCTAAAAAAACACGGCATCTTCACTATGAACTTCAGTGCAGCGGGCTACTCTCGATGGACCAGCACAAATAAACCCAGTAAAAAGAGGACTGCATACTGCAAGAGAAAGGAGAAGAGTCAGGAGGGGGGAATCACATCTAAGGACACTGTAACATCCCGGCTCTATGTACAGAAATTTCTCAAAATTTTAGGAGGGGAGGGGGAAGGATGGAAGGACGACGAACAAGCTCTTACCTTAAATTTTGGATAGTCATTCATCAAGATAGTCACTATTCCAATATAGGGGACAAATCTATACAGAAAAAGAAAGTTCTATTAAAGCAAACAGGCTGAGGCTGATTATGGGCAAGCACTGCCCTGACACTGCATGATGGAAGTGCCACTTGCAGTGTGCTTTGTCTCGCACTCTTGATCAACGGGACTTCTCCCTCCCAAGCAGCGAAGACATGGAAGTGGGGACTGAGTGAATATCCTCTCCCCAGGCGCGTTTTCCCCCATCCCTTCCTCAGCATGGGGCTCTGAAGCCAGCAGCCTTCCTCCCTGCCTAGTTTGGAGGCCTTGACTGACATAACCAGCTATTCTTTCCCACGTCAGCACCCATCTTTTTCCAGATTCTTGGCACTCAAAGGCTCAACGGCATCTTGCAGGAATCAGACCTAATTAGGTAGTGCTAGAAAAACATTACCCATTTCACCCAATGCTCCCTCGCTTGTATCTTCAAACAGGCTGGCTTTTCTTTAAGGCCACTCTAAGTGGAGCAGAGATCTGAAAGGCGAGAAGGGACTTTCTCCTAAGCTGCTCTTTTGGCTCAAACAAGGCACAGTCATTCAAATTACTCCTTGTTAAATACTGTCGTGCTGCAAAGGAATTCAACCAGCTTAGAGAGCCACCACCTGCTCATCCTACTTCCCCCAGCTCCTTTTAGCACATTAAACCCACAATCCAGGTGCCAGCAAGTTTCTAGGCGTAAATGTTGGAAATAAAACATTGGTGTGGCACGAGCTGGTTATCTGAAGAGGAAGAAAGGGATAATCAGTGTCTGGCTGGCAAAGAACTAATTCAAGATTAAGGAATGACAGCGGAGCTGCCTCGGGATAGATGAATTCTGCGCAGAAGCAGTTTAGGTTGTAGGGTTCCCAGTGACCGCTCCAGCTGTGATGAAAACACGAGCAGCCCCACAAGGGAGCCAGATCACCCACCTTTGATTATTTTAATCCAAATACTCTTGATGTTTAATTGATGTGCCTCTCCGTGATTTTAAGTATCAAAAAAAAGTGTAAGGGTGAGCTGATTATAACTTTTTAGGGCAATTAGCAGGAAGAACAGGCTTTGTCAGCACTGCAGAGAGTGGAGCTCTTTCAAGTAATTGCAGAAAGCCCTCAGAGGAAAGAACAACTTTTTTTCTTTAAAAAAAAAAAAAAAACTGTGGAGATTAAAAATAGGTGGCAGTTTTCTCCTGTGAGGGAAAGAATTATTTAGCAAGCAGGCTGCCCTTAAGCTCTCTGTGAGCACTGATGAGAACATACACCCTTACAGCACCTGATTGTGCACACAAGGGATTGCACATTAAGAATTCACATCTCGCTTGCCTGCAAAGCCTGTGATTTGCAAGAGAGTTTTGATGAGCATTCTGATCACACCTCAACGTCTGGCTGTGCGCTGCCTTTGCACGGCGGCCGTTCAGCATCAAAATCTCAGCTCAACAAGATCTAAGTCAAGCTCAGAACTGAACGGCTTCTGTTTTTTTTTTTAATTCTACACATTACCTTTTGAGAGGCTTTTTGCCCAGGTCACACAAAACCCAGCAGGGAGAGTTAAGCAGGAGAGGGGGATTAACAGATAGCGCCAGGGGAGGGCACTGCAATAAGCTCCATCTTTCTCAGCTTCACTTACCCTCTTGCTCTTCCTACTACATCCTTTTTCTCCAGCCAGTGTTGCCCTTGTTTGTACAGCCCTCTGTCATCCACAGCGTTATTGTCTCCCTTGGTCAAAAATTTGATGTCACCGTTTTGTCTAGCAAAGACACGAATTAGGGGAGGAAAAAACAAAACTTGTCAACAGCTGTTCCAGAACAAGCACATAGGAACTAACACGAGGATAGCAGAAGCAATCACATCCTATATGTTCAAGGAAAATGAAATAGGGAAATTCATTCTGTTAAATACAGTGAAAAGCAGATTGTTTGGGAGAAAAAAAAAAAAAACACCTACAAAGAAAAGAAAGAATCCTGGCCCCAGGCATGCTCAAAGCATGCAGCTTTCCTGCAGAGTTTAAGAACAGGACCAGCACAATAAGCTGCATCTTCATGGAGGTGCCGCTATCACAGCTGCACCTTTTGATTTCTTACAGCTTTTGATTTCTCTTCCATTGATGCTTCTCTTGCTTTATATACAAATACAGGGCTATGCTCTGTGTTGCCATGGGGCTTTGGGGTTAAACTAGACAGTTTCCTCCATAGCGAGCTGCAACAAGCTGAATCTTAGAAATAATTGGCAAAGGGAAACAGAATTCAAGACAGGATCCCGCTACGATCGCGTATGAACTCACGATGTGCCTGCATCTTGAATGCTCAATGCACCCCCTATAACCTTCATTTGCAGGAGACAGAACTGGAAAAGGCTTAAAACAGGTAACGAGGGCATTAAAAATTCTAGAGACACTCGCATAAGAGAAACAGACTGGGACTCTTCAGCCTGGACAAGGCAGAATGGATGGGAGAGAAGACAGCAGCCTATAAAGTCACAAATATCAGACAGCAACAGTCAAACTGGTTTTCACTGCCTCTTCCAATGCAAAACCTGTGTGTTACTTGATATAAAAAGCTTGGGAAAACAAACAAACACACACACCACCAAAACCCAAACTAACCAACCAAAAAAACCAAAAACCAGACATCTCTTTAAAGCACCTTTGGCTCACATCTTTGGAACAGCAAATGCTCTAGGAGCTTAGAGATATAGCTTGTTAAAGATGAAGATACCCAAGGGTGCAGGTAATGTGGTTTCAGCTCTGAAGACTGATGGGTGACATCTCACCGAGCCAATTTCACTGCTCCAGCACGAGGAGCCCCCAGCCAAGCACCTCTGCTATCTAGAAGGCCAGTGAGAGCCAGTCTGGCCTCCCCAAGCTAAAACCACTAGCTCTGTTTTGGCTGTGGATTCCACATAGAGCAGACAAAAGAAAAAGAGAAAGAAAAATAAACCAAATTTGGGTTCACCTCATTTTCTCTGTGAAACGATGCTGACACAAATTGGAATTGGTTACCCCATAATCCATCAGAATGGGGCACGCAGTAACTTCAACACCCCCTGAGCTTTCACGGACACTTTTCACAGGCAGTTCTCACTTCAGCCAACCACTGCAGGAAGAAACTGTGAAGCACAACCGACCATTTGGGGCTCAGTTCTTAAACTCCAAACTGGCACCAGAAAAAACATTCCTTAGCTAGTAAAAGGAGTGAATAACAACTCAGAATTCCCACCTGCAGCTTCAGTTCACAACACTCATTTATTTCTCAGTCACATCTTTACTAACAAAACCATCTTTTTTTAACAGAATCTAAATATTTCTAAATATTTCTATTTAGAAGTGGATGAACTTCACAGATTCTTGGATTCCTGCTACGCTTTGCAGAAAGACTTTTTTTTTTTCAGATCTAGTGCTGAGGCAGAGCCAGGAAACAAAAAAAAAGAAGGAATATCTGGAGATGAACTGTAGCACAGAGTACACGTCTCTGCTTCTCCCTCTCCCCTGCACTGCCTGAAGGCAAAGGGAGAAGACCCTGACCCTTCTTCCCTCTTCAATGACCGCTCCGAACAGCGGCCCACCCAAGCCATGAGCATGTTACCAGGGAGAAAGAAAGCAGCGTTTTACTTGAATAAGAAGCACCAAGAAGTGTGCATGCACCTCAAGAAGCATGCACGCACCATCTGATATCAAACTCACCATGAATACTGACCTTATTTTTGAATTAACAGTATCACAGAGAAACATCTTTGCTCTGAAAACTAAGTGGCTGTTAGAATTTTTGATATAGAATAATCTGAACAGCAAAGAATTTCTCTCTCTAACAAAGACAGGTTGCTCACAGCTGTGGTTTAAGCTGGACCCTGAAAACGAGACAAACCTTC
>NW_010578108.1:459936-486994 GCF_000705375.1 Tinamus guttatus
GGCCTCGGGGCGGGGCCGCGGGGGCGGGGCCGCAGGGGACAGGAGCGGTGACAATGGGTGACACAGGGTGACAATGGGTGACACGGGGTGACAATAGGTGACAATGGGTGACAGGGGGACGGATGTGACAGGGAGGTGGTGTGGAGGGGGCAGGTGGCAGGGCAGGCGACAGGACAAGTGACAGGGAGGTGAAAGTGGTAGCAGTGGAGGTGATAGGACAGGTGACAGGAGCAGTGACAGGATAGGTGAGAGCAGCCATGGCAGGACAGATGACATGGGGTGACAGGAGATGTGACGGATGTGACAGGAAGCTGACACAGAGGTGCTGTGGAGTGGCAGGTGGCTGGGAAGGTGACAGGACAGGTAACAAGGAGGTGAGAGCGGTAGCAGTGGAGGTGACAGGACAGGTGACAGTAGCGACAGGAGCAGTGACAGGACAGGTGCTGTGGAGGTGACAAGTGACAGAAGCGCTGCTGAGAGGTAGCAGGAAGTGTCAGGCAGGTGACAAGGGAAAGGGACAGGTGACAGAGCAGTGACCAGGAGACAACAGTGGGGCTGGCAGGCGTTCTCCACCAGCCACTGCCATGGTGGGGGCTGCCACCATCCCTGGGGACAAGGGCGGTTAGTCCCCATGGCCCCTGGCACAGACGACAGCCAGCTGAACACTGCAACTGCTCCCTGGTAGGGGACACGTTCACGGGTGGCATCAAAGCGGGCTGGTTGCCATCATGTGGAGCAAAAATTACAGCCCATTGAGGTGTCACCTGCTAGCGTGGCTCGCAGGACACCTGGTGCCAGGCCTCGTGCCTCCAGGACTGCAGCTGCAGGCACAGACAAGGTCTTTGGGGAGGCACAACCTGGTGGCAGGAGGTTTGGGGTGCTCCGATCACGTCTGCAGGAGAGGACCCTGCCACCTCCTTGGCATTCCCGCATCCTGGCTCTTCACGAGCAGCGCCGCTCCGCTCCTGCACCCTGCCGGAGAAGCCGGGCTGGGCCCCTAGGCTCTGAGGATGCAGAGGATCCTCTTCATCCTTCTTTTTCCTTTTATTTTTTTTAGCTGCACCAGGACACACTTGGAGAACAGTGCTCCGCTTTCTGCACCGGCTTCCCCACATCGTCTAGGAAGAACCGAGCCCAGGCGGGCGTTGTTGGATGCTTTTATTTGAAATACTTTGAAGTAAACATTATAGCAAGGCACAAATGCCACTGCAGATTAAATAGATATGTGATGGCTTGGGAGTGCCCCCTGCTATCGTTACTCTACGTAGGCTACCTGGTAAAACATTCCCTAGGCTAATGTACACGGTATCAAAAAATACAAAGAGTCCAAACTGTTTGTATCAAAACACATTGAGACAAGAAAGTGAGCAGTTCAAATGCAATAAGATAAATAGTTCTTAAATTATTTAGACATTGTCATAGTAAACAATAACGAGCAGGATTCTGGCTCAACATAAAAAACAAAACAAAATGGTATAGAAGATAATTATATTACACAAAAGTATGTGTTTTTTGAGGGGAGGAAGTGACGCAACGGTATGGACAGAGAGTCAATATGACTACATGGAAAGAAGCAGCTCCAAAGTAATACATAAAACTGAGATAGGAGGAGAGCTCTGGAAGGAGCCGGAGCTTCAACCTAGAGCTGAGCCCGGCCAAGGGCTGCGCCCACCTCCCACGGCGACACGCGGCAGCCGACGCGTCCCCCGGCCCGTGACCGCCAGCCACATGTGAATCTCAGCTCTGAGATTCTCTCTGAGGAGGATTCAAATCCACGGCATTTCATTTAATTCCCTGGTGGGAAATAAGACTGCTACGAGGGCAATGACAAAACAAACAAACAAACAGAAACAATAAATCCAAAGCTTGGGTACAATGTAGGGCTCGTGCTCGTCCAGAATGCGGAAGGTCGTGGATCAGCCAACAGAGTCCCGACAGACGTGGTTCGCATGAGGCAGCATTATGAATTAAAAATATGGCCAACAAAGGCAGGATGGGAAGAGAAAAACAAGTCATAAATACCAGAAGGAAAGAAAACAAGACCGGGAAGGCAAGGCTGGGGCTCCAGGCAGAGGCCGAGGCAGTGCACGCTCAAAGGAAGAGAGCTCATCGTTGCAGAAAGTGCTCCTTGATCCTCAGGAGATGGACAAATTCCAGCGAGGAGTCTCGCCCTGCTTTCCCTTGTCACCTCTCTGATCTGGCAGAGATTTTAGTGCTTAGGATGCAACGACATTTTGTTCTTTTTTTTTTCTCCTTTTCTTTTTTTTTGAATTTCCCTTACAAATAGAAGTTAACGGAAAGCAATGTCCATCCCGAGAAACCAGCAGAATACTTAAAAGGTTTGCCCCATCCCCACCTGGTATTTTGAGTAAAACACCCCCCCGAACAAACAAACAAACAAAAAACCCCAAACAACCAAAAAGTGTTTTTGTTGTTGTTTGTTTTAAGTCTTAAGAGACTTTGAATGATTGCTCTGAGAGGTGCTATTAGGACCCTCCATGCCACACGTCTGACTGTGTTCACAAAGAGCTGAGTCAGTCTTGCACTCTTTGCATTTCAGGTCATCTTCTTCTGCTGTAGTGTTCATCTCACCATTATACCCCTCGTGTCCATTCTCACTCGCCTCTGGTTGTAATTTCTCCCTCTCCTCTTCTCCCTCCTCCTGCTCTTCATTGTCATCATCATCATCATCGTCGTCTTCCTCCTCCTCCTCCTCCTCGTCTTTCACTTTATGAACGATGAAGAGGTGCCTGTTCAGGGAGATCTGGGACGTGTAACACAAGCCACAGAACAAGCACTGATACGTGGAGCTGTCCGTCTTGTGCTGAGGTATGTGCTGCTGAAATTCCGTGCTGATGTCTGTCGCAAATCCGCACTTAGCACATTTCCAGGGTGCCCTCAGTTTTTTGGCTGGTGGCCCGTCTGAACCCGCAGTGGTCTCTGCCTGACCCAGCTCATCTGTCGACATCCTCTTTGGAGATTTTGCCTTAAAAATAAGATGTGAGAGTTACTTCGTTTTGCTAGCAGCATGTCAGAGCAAGCACCTTAGCTTGCTCAATTCCATGCACGTATCTAAAGGCATTTGAGGGGAAAAACACACCGCTATTTTGTTACAAACTAAAACGAAGCCACTTCTAGGGTCTCCCACTGTGTTGTCTTTTTTGCAAGTACCTCGACACCTCAGCTCACTGCAAGCTCAATCCCAGCAGCTTGCACCTTCATCCCAATATGCAGCATCTCAGCTGCTACCCTCCTGCATGAGTTGGGAGATCTGGGAGGGATTGATTGTATGGAGATATGATGGGGAGGATGGATTTGAACGTGATGAGGAAAATAAGAAGGGTCAGAAAAGGGAAACGTGACGAGAAGAAGCCTGCTGCATGGTCACAGCTGAGGGACACGGGGATCGTAACCCTGAGGGCTGCTCACTTGCACATGCTATTTCACATGACCTTTTTACCTATGTCTCTACTTAAGGCACAGTCAGGGCTGTGTTTGCAGACCCAGTGAGAGACCCATGAAGTTACTGTCTGTCCACGATTTTGGCCAAGTGTGCCCTGAACACAGCAGTTCTGCTGGGTGGAAGCAGCAAACAGCCCTGGAAGGACATTCCTGGGCTGATCCATGCGTTTCCGTGTCACTGCAGGCAGCACACAAATATATGGCATAAATACAGTGGGGAGTCAATCGTGATCCCTCTGCACTACACTACAAATGAATGATAATTAATAACAAGGAAAACCTACTTATAGAGTAAATGGAGTAAAGGAAACTCATTCAGCAACCTCTCTCCCTTTCCCAAACCAATCCAAAATAAAATTAGCTGAACATTAACATTTGTTGAATAAATTTGCCCAGTTCTACTTAGGAGAAACGCAGTTCTTCTAGGTAGCAGGTCTAGTAAGATTTTTAAATGGAAAAGGAATCTTTACTTAGGTAACAATAAAAGCAAGGTAGAAAACAGGAAAAATTGTATGAGGTTACTGGACCTCAAGGAAACAGAATATATCACACAGAGGAAAACCAGGGCAATTACAAACCTAAATTAGATCTGGTTATATAAAAGACTGACAAAAGGCCACAAGAGCACAGGGTCTCACGTTCTAAAGTATCTTGACAAAATGCAAGATACTCTGCCCCGGTGCTGCTGCAGCTCAGCTACGCTCTCACTTTTGCTCAAAACAGTGTGAAAATGAAACCAAGTGGGTGGAGTTTAGAGAACAGGAAAGAAATCTGCTGTATGGATGAGCGGGCCTTGCTGCTGCAGGGCTGCAGCTCGATGAGACGCCCTAAGTGAACAGCTACTCGCCAGAGATATTTATGTTTCAATGAAAATGTATCAGTTACTTCTGCTGCGTCTCTCTCTGGAACTTTTGCTTTGGCCATCTGGGATAAGTCCGGGTTTTTGATGCCATGCATGAGACTGATGTGGTTCTCCAGCATGAACGGCTGAGGAAACGTCTGGTTTTCATCTGTGCAGTACCTTGGAAACACAAAAGGAGGAAAAATATTAGAGCAGAGGCCCAACTGCTCATTTCTATACAAACAGCCTTTAGTTAGGTGTCAAACCAATAGATGTCATTGCAGACAGAAGCTGGTGGGTAATGCACAATTAAGATTACCAAAATATGCAGCAAATTGCTGTTTTAATAATAAAACATTATCCCTAATGGAAGTCAACAGCAGTTCAGAGTAAGCATAAAGGAGAATGAAAATAGGGCACTTATTTATGGTACATTAGCAAATAAATACCAGGAGTAGCAGTGATGAGGCCCCCTGTGACACATGTTACACTGGCACAAGATAAACAGTCGAGGTGGAAAAAGGGTGATGGGAGCAAATTTACTCTCAGGTAAAGAGAAACCACGTGAGAAACCAGCGCACAGAGGGACCCTGTGACTCGTGTGACCCAAGTTCAGCACCCAGCTGTCCCAAGCACCGGTGTAGTATCTCCTCTCCAGACCATTGCAACACACAAAGTTCGTGTAACACTGTTAAACTTGCAGCTTTGATAACGATAATGTAGTCAAAAACATCTGCAAATACGTAGCTCATATACATACAGGTTAAGAGTTGATGGGATTCAATAGCTATGCAAGAACACGGCTGAACCTTCCAAAGGTCTCCAGCAGGTTGAGGGAGGTGATCCTGCCCCTCTTCTCCACCCTGGTGAGGCCACATCTGGAGTATTGTGTCCAGTTCTGGGCTCCACAGGACAAGAGGGATGTGGAGCTGCTGGAGCGACGCCAGCATGGGGCTACAAGGATGATCAGGAGCCTGGAACATCTGCCCTATGAGGAGAGGCTGAGGGAGCTGGGCCTGTTCAGCTGGAGAAGAGAAGGCTGAGAGGGGACCTGAGCAGTGTCTAGAAGTACCTCAAGGGAGGCAGTGAGGAGGATGGGGCGGCCTCTTTTCACTGGTGGCCACTGATAGAACTAGAGAAAACAGCCAGAAACTGAAGCATCCAAAGTTCCACAGGAACTTGAGGAAAAATTAACAGTGAGGGTGCCAGAGCGCTGGAACAGGCTGCCCAGAGAGGTTGTGGAGTCTCCTTCTCTGGAGATCTTCAAACCCGCTTGGACGCAGTCCTGTGCCACGTGCGCTAGGTGACCCTGCGTTGGACTAGATGACCTCTAGAGGTCCCTTCCACCCTTAACCATTCTATGATTCTATGAAAGGGGGTGACCAGTATCACCTGCTAACCTCTCCTCCCTGATGCCTGAGGTCTACTGGAAACAAGGTCTTGCAGCCACATTAAAAATAAAACAATAATCCCTGCAGCATGGGCAAGTCCACACTGGACTCCATGAGGAGCTGGGAAACCCAGGTCCACTTCTAACTCCTCTGCTTCATGATGCGGGGAAGGTCTGCAAGCTCTGCATCAACACAAGAAATTAGGAAAGCAAGACAAGACTTCTGCCAAGCACATAAATTACAATTGAAATGTGGGCAGCAAGAGATGAAAAGCAGCAGACAGAGGACGAAGAATAAGTTCCCTACTGATCATCTAGCTCCTTTACTAGATGGAAATTAAACAACAGTTAGTAATGATGTGAAAAGGCAGACATGCTCACTAAATATTTCTGTTTTTTAACTGAAACCACTTGGATGATAAATCAATATTTAATAATGATGGGATTTTTCTCCCTCACGGAGGCAGTAAGAGCAGCTATTAAGTAGCATTTATCAAAAATAAACATTTCTAAAATCAAGCGTTCTACACAGCCTGTGCTTAAAACTTGGAAAATAACTGCCAGTTCCGATAACAATAACCAAGTGAATTATGGAGGAAAAAAAAAGACAAAACATCCGATTATTTTGCAATTTGCTGCAATTTGGAATCCTTCCCATGTGGGCAGGGAAAGATGCTTTCCTAACCTTCATTACTCCAGTAGCAAGCTTGGCAGAAGGGTGCTCAGGCAAATCCTCCATCACTAATTTCTCCCTAAAAAGTTAACAGAAGGCAGAGACCTAAGCAGGGCAGGGAGAAAAGGAGAAAATCACATCTTGAAACGTCAAAGCAAGGGGGAGACGGCCTACAAGAAAGTGTGTTGCAAGATATACTCAGATGAATTAGAAATTTACTCATACTTCCATATTTCACATGGAACTATGCAGGAGTAAAGGGACTGACATGAAGTCAAGGCACTAAAAACTGGGAAGGGAACAACAGTGAGTAGCAAGACTGACACAAGGCCTGGTAGGAGGAAGGAAAGCAGGTATCAGAACCCAACGAAAGATACATGGCCTTAAAGAGGACATGAAACAGCCAGAGGAGGAATTTAAAATGATGAGAGGATGTGTAAGTGACAGTAGCAAAGCTGGACAAACTAGGGACTGAACCTGTTGAGAAACACAGAGGCTGTGGAAAAGAGCAGCTAGGTAAAGACCAGAAGGACAAAGATTCCCATCTACTACTGTAGAGGCTTTCCTTGGTTCTAATGTGCCCAAGGATGAAGATGGTTGGAGGTGCCTCTGAGGGCAATCAAAGATGGGGCGTGTAAATAAGGAGAAGAACAACCAGAGACTGAATATCCAGACACACCAAAGTCAATCAGATGACAAAGCAAAGACCAAAGAGAAGACCTTGGACCCAAAGAGAAGCTGTTGAAAGTGCTGGGACAAGCGTTTCAAGAAAGTGATTTAATCTGAAGGATGCCAGGACCTCAGTAAGTCTGTCACTGCTATAATGAAAAAGAACACAAACCCTACCCAATTAAGACTTCATGGGTGCATTTTGAGTAGGGGAAATTATCAGCTGGAGAATTAAACACAACCACGGTTCATTTGAAGGTGTAGTTGGGTCTTCTCTACTGCAGATATGATACCACTTTGGGTACTCGGGTGAAGCTTTGCATCTCCAACTGCCTGTTGTTCTGAAAAGCAACAGAAAAACTGAACTCCTGCATCTATACACACTAATGTGTACGACAGGCTGGCAAGCCCCAGGTTATTATGCATTTCTATAGAAATGCTTCGTCCCAGCTAGGCGTTAACGTTCACTGCACGACACTTCCACTCAGCAAACAAGTGGGCCAGAGAGCGGATTTACACAAGCCAGGTACATGAAACTCCTTAAACCACTGCCTGCAAACATATAATGGAACAAAATATACTGGGGGCCAATGTTTCGTCTTCTCCAAAGATGCCAAGTCATATCTCAGCACACAGAAATGGTAAGCACAGAAGTCCTGGCTCAAAAACACATGGGGAACTCACTCCTTAATGGTGTTGTCGGTACTTCGGCCATTTATTAAAAGCTACTTAGGCTCACGGCGCTGCCCAGAGAAATAAAGCACATGAGGGAGGTACTCTTCAAAACAGCCTTTTAGTAATTTTAAGTGCAGCAAATGGATAGAAAAATTGTCTTAGAAATACTTGCACTGAACCAAAATTTTAGTTAAACAACTAATCCCACAACCTATGTCACAGGAAACTTCCTTATGAGCAGAAATGTGCTTTAATTGGTTTTCAGAGGGATGTCTCAGAATGAGAGAGTAATCAGGTAGGCATAAATGCTTCATGTGCGACTTATGCTATTACAATAGACTGGAACACAATGACTGTGGAGGCATTTTTATAATCATTGCACTTCTCCCTGAAATGAGACAGCATTTGGAGGCTAAAATGCTCATTGGCAGCAATATTCACTCATTGCTGATCGACGAAACTCACTGGAGGTCTCCAGATCCATTTTCCAACTTCGAGGTCCATCCTTCCAAGGAAATCCTGCAGGCTTAATCCTGTCCTGCAGCCTGGCAGTCAGCTCTTGCTTGTGTAAAGACTGGTGGTGAGATCATGTGCCTTGATTTGTTTTATACCCCTATTGCACCATTTTTGCACCACTTTTTTCTTTCCATGGGGAAGGCACAGGAGTCATGCACGACTACACAAATTAGGAACCAATGTGAGACTGGCCCAGTATTTTATCGGCCATTTCACAAAAGCATGCAATATAAGTCTCATTTTGCACCTGCAGATCTCAAATCAGACCTTACCCTATGTTTCCAAAGAGAATTTTGCAGCCAAAACCAAGGACTTTAGTCATCAATTCTCTCACGTCTAACACATTCATCTTTCCATTCTCCCTCAGCACTTAGGAGCCTGGAGCAGATTGCAGCAGACATGATCTCTTACAAAGGGTTTGAAAGTCCAATCTGTTGCTGAAACACAGTTCGAAGAAGGGCACTGAGGACTTACCAGCAAGTGTAAACTTTCTTTGCTGTGTCGTGGTTATTGCGGATGTGTCTGCGCAGACTGTTGGAGGCATTGAAGGAGCGTTCGCACTGCCGACAGGGGTATCTCTTCATGGGCTAGCAGAAGAACAGAAACATCTTTTAATAAAGGGGAGATGGAAGACATTGACTGGATTCTACAACAAGCTGTTCCCCTGGACCTCATCTCTCAGTTGCAAAAAAATCCCTCTTCCATTCAAAGAGAGATTTTGTTGTCTCTTATATACATAGCCCAATGGTTGACTAATCTCTGCACTGGTTTTCTAGAAACCAGGACAAGTTAAAGCATATGCCTCTTTTTTTTTTTTTTTTTTTCTTCCTTTTTTTTTTTTTAATAGGCATCACATTAGTTACTCCTGCTGTGGGTCCACTTCACTATAGGACCCTCTGGAATTAATTCAACAGTCACAAAATGATCTCCAGCCCTAACTTGCACAGAACCCTCTGAAAAACGTTCTGCTCTTTGGGTTCCTGCTGGTTGTTTCGGCGGGAACCAAACAGAGGGAAAGGAGCAGACATCAGACACCATCTCTGCTATGCTAAGAGCAGGTAAAACTCCTGTCCTCTCCCCCCAAATAAGGCAGGTTCACTTACCCTTCTCTTTCCTCTCATTTCCACATAATAAAAAGTAGGATGTTAGAGAGCATCAGACAGCCCCAGTTGCACCCATTTATTTCTATGTCTCCTGATGTAACTCTGCCCTCTAAATATCATCCTTCTTTTCCTACATCTATCTGAAATATGCTCCTTGGCAGAACCCACCTTCAAGTCTTTCTGGACTTTTTTAATGGATGAATGTGTGTATTAACTCTTTGGCAAATTTCCTACTTCTGTAGAAGTAGAATGAGGAATCCAGCAGTCTCACCATGACCCAATCTTCTCCTCTTGGCATTAGCAAGTGCACAATCACACACTCCCCAATTCAAGCTAGAGGGAATCATGGATGATGATCCAGATTTCCACAGTCTCTGCACAGGGGCCTCGAAATAAGAGTGACTCAGTGCATCAAATGAGAAGTCCTGATACCAAAGTGCTAAGAAAACTGGCTGCACACAACATCTTGGCCTATGTTCTGTGAGTGAGTGAGAATTAGCTTGACAGAACTAGGTCAAAATAATACAAGACTTCGGCGGTATAAAAACAACAACATTGAGATTTACACTTCCTAAAATGATAGCTCTGTGCAGTGAGGTTGGCAATTACAAAGATCTTCCACAGTCAGTCGTCCCATGATACTCAGCAAACAAAACTTTGATTAGAGGAACTGCATTTCCTTCCTTAACTTTATGTTCCATTTGTTTAGGCCACTTTTTACAGTAACTACAACTGTACTCCCAGTTACATTTTTGCTCAGAATACAGTCCATGCTATGCTGCACTGGATCATGGGGTAGGTCTGTATCATCCCTAACATTGTCCTACTAGAGGAAGAGCATCTGCTGAAGGAAGCTGTAAATACAACTCAGGAGTGTTCCTCCTCGTGCTGCTGCCTGTTGCGAAGATGCAACTCTCTGTCCACTTCCTCAAATAAGCAGATGACAAAGCCTGACACTAGACACTATTGGGAGAAGGGACAGCAAAAAAGGATGAGGTACACAGGCTGCTGGACGTACTACCAAGGACATAAAGTGGGCCTACAACACTCCATCTCATTATTTCATTCTGGCCTCCTCCTCGCACTCCTCACTGAGTTGACAGACACGTTCTCAGTTGCTTTTTGCCCCAAATATTAATTATTATCAGATTGTGCTATTTAAAGGATCTTGTTATGTAGCTCAAGCATTTCATTTGTGTCCTTACCATTCCATGGTTTCTCTTCATGTGGGACACATAGGTTTCCCGATCGGGGATCCACTGTGAACATTCCTTACAAGTCCAACCACTTCTTCTCAGTCTGGACTTTGATTCGTGGTCCACCCTCATGTCCTTCCTCGTGAGGGAGGAGTGGGAAGTCCCATTGGCTACGGACAGATCCTTTGGTGCGGTGTGAACCTGGTTCCTCGATGCCTTCTCAGACTTCTGTCGAAAGTTTATGAGCTCCTCAGGATTCTGGGGGACTCCATGAACACCCTGAATAACAATAAGAATTGAATCAAACATGGCATTTGTACATTATATGTTTATAAACTGAGATACATTATAATATTTATCATTTAAATAAATAACCTAAGCCCCCTAACAACAATATGTTCATGACTTGCCCCAGTAAATCCTCCTGTTTCCCCATGAAATCGTTTCTAAAGCTTTGCCTGACCAAAGATTTTCCCACAGAAACACAAAGCTCTCATTTACGTTCCCTGCATGACAACAGCAGTTCCTTGGTGCTGTCTGTTCAACATTTGGGATGAGAACTCCGGTAAAAAAAAAGGGAAGATGTAATGATGTAATGAAAGAGCAATGTTAATTATCATTATTTCAAGAGTCTGAATGCTAAAAAGACACAGAGCTGGTAAACTATATAAAACATTTGCTGTTTTCTTGGGACCTCCAAAGCTGCTTGATCTTTGCTCAAGGGAAAAGACAACCTCTCACTGTTTCTCCAGCCCTACTTTCTACAATCTCACATCTATCGCTACATACATTTTCACAGTTCAAGACTTTGCTCTTTTACAAATAAAAGCGAGTATTAAGCCAAAAAGTAGCTTTATAAGGAGTATTTCTTCAGGCTTCTTGGCCATTCAAAAGGCCAAAATCCAAAGTCCTCCCAGAAGTTATTTCGACAAAGAAAACTGAACATAAAAAAAAAAAATCCAAAAACGAAGAGCTGTGGGAAAGCAAAAGCAAATAAAATAGCAACATACCAACAAAACCTCAAGAAACTCCCCTAGGAACAGCAATGGTTCATCCGCACAAAAGGATAATTTAGAGGTTTAATTGTGCACAATAATTCATAACTGGTGAAGTTTCAACACACAGAAGCCCCAGGCCTCTGGAAGTCCTGCCCTGGGGCAGACACTGAGCAACAACTTCCAACTGCAAGGTCGGTCCTGTCTGCTCCGCACCTGAGCCAGCCGCTGTCCGCAGGAGCCGTGGGGGAACCACAGCCGGAGCCGCGGCACCGCTGCCTGCCTAGGCCAACACAAACCCTGCACGTTCCTCCCCGTGTGGAAAGCCAAGGAGTGTTTGATGGGCAAAGAACACATTAGTACCCATTATTCCATTCCTCCTGCTATTACGCCACAGAAGGAGAGAAAATGATACAAAATAATTAAAAAAAAAGCAGCATGGAAAAGCAAACTGACTTCACTGCAGAGACAACAATGGTAACCAGACCATCTAACTCCTACTCTTATATTTTAACAAGAGAAAGGCAGAAAAGACATGAAGGCACAAGGTTTCTTTACTTTTTATGTGGGCAAAAATCAGAGAGCACCTATTATGAATTCTATACTGCATAAAGGAGCCCGAATTGGCCCGAGAGATCGGCTTGTGCAACCATTACTCTGCAACAGCCAAAAAAGCTTCTTCAGTTGCCATCTAAGATCCAACGAGGGTCAAAATGTGTTAAAAGTCAAAAGTTTTGCATTCAAGGTGTCAGAGCACCGGGGCACAAACTGTTGCAGGCTGATGCTAGGACTGCAATTTGGAAATGAGCTGCAACAAGTTGTGCACCTCAAGCTCATTTAATAGCACTGGGTTTGAACGACTCTTTGGAAGTCCTGTCCTTAATCTCAGCTTTATTTTCTCTGCTATAATAAGGGATAATTAGTAATCATCAACTTCACAGGAGGGCTTCATATTTTAATTCATTAACACAGGGAAAGTAATCCCAGATTTGCAAGTTAAAGGTATAGGGGTGAGAGCAAAGAGGCAGTTTTGAGTGGTTTTCACTTTCGGGAGTGTGCAAACCAAACTTCCTGCTTTTTTAAAGCACAAGAATAAACAAAATAAAATCCGTGATTTAAACAACTCTTTCTAATCAAAGGCAAGTAAGACTTTGCAAGCTCTTCTTTTCCAGAAAGCCATCAAGAACTCCTCCAAGAGGATTTCCATGGCAGCGTTGTTGGATAACTGTACATACAGCCGCACTGACGGAAACAACAATAAATGTAGAAATGTGGAAAATAACAGGCTTTTCATATGTATAAAAGTGCTATGAATGGTAGTGAAATTACTGCACTGCTTCTTGGAATATGAGCTACAGTTGAAAGAAAGGCATGCTTGGAAGTGCTTTCCATATCCCTAGCATAAATAACTGCCTGTACTACTACCCATGTTTCCATGTTTCCAGAGGGCTAGAAGTTTTTGTAATGTATTTTTCCACTAATGCATTGACTAATCCAAACTTGCTGCTTCTTCCAACCATCCCCTTTCACAGGTGCTGCAAACTCTCCATGGGCTCAGAAAATAAGCCCTCGTATCAGCAAGCTGGTGGCCGTCACCTACCTTAACGTGCTGCATCAACTGCTGTTTCTGCATATACACCAGCTGACACTGTGGGCACTTGAACACTCCCACTAGCAGCTTGTTGGTATTCTGCTGAAAGTGCTCCTGCAGCAGCTTCTTCTTGTTAAAGACAGTCTCGCAAGAGCATTTGTAGATCACCCTGGAGAAATTCAAAGAGAGGAAAAAAAAAAAAAGTAAACTCTCTCTTCGTTATTTTTCTCGAGACAGTGGAAAGAGCCATCTCAGCAACTTTGCGCTTCCGATGAGCTCTGCCTTCTTGGTTCACTGTCAGCACGCACCCACATGGACCACTGAACCACTAGCTTGGTTGGGAAGAACAAGAGAGCGCCTCAGGCACCTACCACAGTTTTCCAAAAATAAGTTTGCTTAGATGCATCTGCATAACTACCTGCGTGCGTGAAAGTAGGTGTAGATATGTGGGAGCAGCTTCAAAGCACACAAGCTACATATTACTTCCCATCTGAGCTTTTCACAGCCTTAAGGCACACATTCTCAGCCCAAGTTCAAGGCTTGGAAGGGAAAGATATGGAGTGGAAAAGGAAAGGAGGTTTTCTCTAGTGATTTGGTGGTACATGGTATAACTCTCCTCTCCCTTTGGAGTGCCAGATTTAACAGCTATCCTGGATTCATTTACCAAGAGGTGCCACTCTGGCTCCTGCTGGACAAAGAGGTGATGGTCAAGATGCCTTTTTTGCACTCCTGGACTCCTACCCGAGAAGACTGTGTTCTTATTAAGGAGAGTGGGCCACAGTTAGGGATGAACCTCTGTCAGTGGACAAAGCAGCAGCTCTTCTTCTGTCACAAAGACAGAAACTACTAATAATAAAAATAATAATAAAACTGGGATAGAATTGGGGAATTCTGGAGCTACCCAGCAAAGGGTAAGTCAGAGCTCCAGCTAATTGCAAAATACTTACTGAGTAGTCTTGTGAGGCTCCGTTGGGTGCTGGCTAGTCATGTGAGCCGTGGTGCTGTCTGCTGACTTGAAGGCCATGGGACAAAAAGAACACTTGTGGAAGACTTCGCAGTGTTTCTCATGAATGTGCACTTTCAGCATGGCTAAGGTCATGAAGACAACCCCACAATGGATGCACCTGGAAGACACACGAGAGGAAGAGCTGAAGGACCTGTGCTGCCAACAAACACACACAACTGGAGGGCATCGCAGCGGGAGGCACCACAACAAGGTGGGCTCCCTTTCAGGCACTTCAGCAGCAATGTCTTGGCAAGGAGAAATATGACATAGGAATTCAAAAACTGGGCACACCTCACAACTACATGTAGTAACATTCAAAAAGAACTATGAAAGAAGCCATCAGAGCTCCGAACAACACAGAAAAAAGTAAAAAGAGGTTTGGCAGCTTGGCAAAAAGGCAATCCCTGCATCTGTGAAAGCCAGTTCAAGTCACAAGTACAAGTGAAGAACTCAAAAAACAAAAGTAGCTGTTGAGCTCTATGAGTAGTAAGAGGCAGCACAAATGACAGTTATTCCTCAGTACAAAACAAAACTGAAACAAAAAGAGCACCAGAAGAACATTCAGCTCAGAAATCTTCAGTAAGACATATGATTGCTCCTCTCATACTACACTAAGCAAGAAGAAATAATATCAGAAGCAGCAAACATACTAAAAACTGTTACAGAAACATGCACAGAATTGATTAAGCTCATTAAAATCATGAGGATACAGGTGTTTGACTGAGCAGTGCTTGGCCTGGCACTTGGGGGGACACTCCTGGAGGAAAGGAGGCGAGGAAGAGCTTGCAGGGGTGCTGCATGGAGCCAAAGGACTCTTGTGTGCAGAGAAATCCCCAAACCTCAGGGCAGGAGCTGCGGTCACGCAGCCCTGCCCAGCCTGCCGCTCCTCTCAAAGCTCTTCGGGACAGGCCTCCACTTGATACTCCCCAGGAGAGCAACGAGTGACAGCCGTACTATATTTAGCTTTACCATCCCTTCCAAACATCCACCTGACTCTCGAGCTTATTAAGGAAACCACAAACAAACACTCTGAGGGCACATGAGGATGGAGGTACCTGGCCTCGCCTGGCGTGGGCCAGGCCAGCTGAGGAGTTTGCCCCCTTGAGCAGGTCATATAGGTCCAGCTGGGAACCAAAGCGGCTCTGGTGATTGTTCCCAAGTAGATTCCACCAAAATGACTTACAACAGACCCCTGCGTAAGCTAACGCAGCACGTGGTGATTGTTACAATGAACGAGCTCTACCAGGAGGAGCTTGGCAGCTCCACGGGACAGGACAGTGCTACGTGGACACGAGAGACAAATGAGGGCTAATTTCACCCAGGGAGCCAGCCTGCAGCCCGGGGTTAAGCTGCTTTATAAATACAACATATTTTTTGCCCTGGTTCTGAGGTTTCCCATGTACTGAGAGCACCACAAGCGCTGGAGCTCTCAGCGGCGCTGCGGCAGCCGGTGCAGCACCAGCTCTGTCCCAGATGGGACCCCAGCAACTGGAAAAGCGCCAAACCTGTATCAAAAACAAACAAAGCCACCAGATTATCCCTCCATCCAAATGAGCCGACTGACAGAGCGCAGGAAACAGCTCGGGGCTTTGAAGCTGCACTTCAAAAGACCTCCATGCAGGGGCCAGCCCAAGCTATCCAAACCCTCTTCCCCTAAATACACGCAGAAATGCCATTTTCTTAAATTTAGAAAGAAAATCAGTGTCACCAACAGCTGTTGCTGTCTTCCGAAAAGCACAAAAATACTCTACGGGGGTAGTTGTGCTTCAAACCTGTCCCTCAGTCATACGAGTTGCAGAAAGGGACTTCTGTGACAGCCGGGAATTGTGTCCCTACAGGAGATTAAATTCCCAAGTATAAATGGAAGAACAAATACTGATTTGGACAATAAGATCCAGCCATTACACCCAGGAATATCTGTCTGGATTCTTCCACAAACACTCACCGAATTAACAAGAGATGTCTCTGCATTACTTGGGCTTTGGTAAGTACTAAAGATCTTATACAGAATTAGCGATGGAATAACTCCTAACTCCGGGTCAAGTTGATTTAATTTACAGTAAATGAGAAGTTTAAACAAAAGCCTCTTCATAAGCAAGTGCTCCAGTGCCAAAAGGACAAACTTTGATAAGGTAAGCTCATTAGAGGAGCAGAGTGGATGGAGGATCTGTGAGGCCTGCCATGTAATTTCTGCAAATAATAAATTCTGATTATCATCCAGAAAAAACATCCCAAGCGCAGGGGAATAAATAGTTCACATGAGAAGATACTAGGATGGCTGCAGGGCAAGGAGGAGTAGGGGAAAAGCCTTGGAAAGTGTCCCACAAGAAGAGATATAGCTACAAGATGTTGTCTTAACCTTCTAAATATTCCTTTCTTACGCTGTCATGTCCTGGCCCCTGAGAAGGCTCCCCAGAGCAAGGAAACGAATGTCACGCAGTGCCACGTCAGTGGGGAGAGCTGGAAGGTGCTGGAGTTTCTCGGAAACGGGCGTGGAGGTGACATTTGGAGATGCACAGAAAAGCTGCATTCAGAGCACGCGTCTTCCATTTTGATGAACCTTCCCCTCGTCTTCAGTGTAATCACTAGCTACGACCGGACCAAATTAAAACAATCCCATGCCAAACTCAGTTGGGTTACTTAGGATGTTGGCAGAAAAGGAAACAAAAAATGGACTCATCAAAAACAAAACCAAGCTCAGAAAATCAAGAAATACAGGGATATGGTAAGAAGCAGCAAAAGTCAAGCTGATCCTGTGAAGGATTTCAAAGGACTCCCAGGCTTTTCACTTCTGCAAGAAGCAAAAGCACAAGCAAAGTACCAAAGTCTCTGTGTGACAACAAGGCAGATGCCATGGATTATCTAGAGCTGGTTCTGCAACTGAAATATTTCATCTGCTTTCAACAACAGCATCAAAACCAAACCCAGAGGAAAGACATGAAGAATAACAAGGATGTCCCAGTTGCAGACATTCACCTGCCTGGTGGATTCAGCTTCTACAGGTGACTTGGAGTGGAGAATTAGAGAGAAGTTAAAGAAATGTAACTTCTGGAGAAGGCAGCTGAAGCTTAAGAATTCCCTAAGCATCATCCTTGAGTTCTGTCTTGCTTCAGATCTTCATTAATGACCTTGGCACAGAAAGCAGACACGCACTAATGACATCTGCAGATGGATCAAAGCTAGCATTACTGACAAGGCTGAAGCCATCATAAAGATATTACTGTAATACAGCTGGAATGAATAATATTTTTTTTAATGCAAAATCATCCACTTAGGAATAAGCACCAATCTCTGCAGCAAACTGGATCCCATCAACTGGAAAGAGAGGCGAAAGGACTTTTTTGTTCCCCCAGCCTTCCTTCTCTCTCAAGGGAGAATTCAACGGCATCGGTATTGCAGCCATTTTATTTGCAAGAGACTTAATTTTTTTGTAGGTTATGCCCCCTGCAATCGGGCCCCGTGTAAAAAGAAAAGTCTGTATACAATTAAACGCAGAATCATTTTAATATACGCCTCTTTGTGGTTGAAAATAAAACGCCCTTGAAAACTGAAATGTGATTTAACCACAAAGAGGAGGCTTCATGAATCTGCAGCCAGTCTAGAAGAACAAGCCAAACAGAAGATACTGCCCTATTCCCTTTAAATTTCAGAGCTAAATATGTAATAGTGATCCGAGAAAAATAACAGGACTTTAAGGACAATCAAAAGGTCTCTGTATCCACTGTTCATCTCCCTCGCAAATCATCTGTATCTTAACAAAAGAGCAGTCCTGCACCCATGGTGATCTCAATACATAAAGCAGGCAAGGTTTACAGGGAAACATAATAATGTATTTTATTAAAGCAATTGATTCCGTTGAGGAAAGGGCAATACATACACACCACTGAGTCCAAAAACCTAGGAGCCTCCTTCCATTTGTGTCAGATCTTGACAAGTGTTTGGAGATTTTTAGGGTCATACAAGAAAACAATCTATGGCCTCTTTGTGAAGACACACATCCCTCCGTCCATTACGACTGCCATAAATGTAAGGGCAAACCGGAAAGAGACGGAGTGGATTAAGAGCTGCAGTCTTTTCCTGTAAATATCAACTCCGAGATGATTGTCTGCAATAAGAACTTAACCCAAACCAGAAAACATGTTCCGACTTCAAGCCAGTTCAAAATCATTTCTGGTCTGAGACAGCTCCTCTTATCTCATTCAGCATTTCCCTGTTTCAAAGGCGTTTTGCCACCCAGAGAAAACACACACATCCTGCGTCGTGTCCTCTCTCCGGCCATCAGCAGAGAGGTGCACGCGTCCCCCCGATACCTACGCGAGCTTCCCGCTTGCCCTTGCACACCTGGACCGTTTGGAGCGGCACCAACCTGAACCCGACTTTGCGGGAGTAATGCAGGCAGTTCTCCTTGACGTGGGTCTGGAAGTAGGCGGAGCGGCACACGGCTCCGCACTCCGGGCAGCAGTAGGGAGACTTGTGAGCGTGGATCCTCTGGTGAGCACAGTAACTGCACTGGTTGGGGAGCATCATCTGGCACACTTGACACGTCTGATGGAAGAAAGGGCGCGTTAGTTATTTGCTCCACGCCAGCTTTTCATCCCCCCCAAATTCAGCCTAGAAAACCCTGAGGTTTAGAGAAAACCCCAGCATCTTCCACCTTGCTGCTACAAAATCCTGCAGCTATGCAGCTCGACGGCTTTTTCCCAAAAGAACTGAAGAACTTTTATAACTACCTATATCAGATGACTACATCCGTTCTTAAACCATGGCCTCTGCAATTTGGTTTTTTTTTCACCTAAAAAAAGGAAAACAAAACCTTTTGCCTCTGCTCAGAAAACCCTCTGCTTAGTCATCTTAGCAGTAAAGCCTTCGAGCAGGAAAGTGCTTGTCCCCCTGCAACTCAACTCAAAAGCACGTTAGAAGCACAACGCTTACCAGGAAGACGCTTTTGCCAAAGCAGCATCGTTTACTTTGCACCTAGAGCTTGTTTTTTTTCGAACTCTCAAACCTTGGCTCCCTTCCGCTGACACCGTAACACTTCTGTATTCCTCCAAAACCCTGGAGCAGCTATTAGTGTGCTACCAGGATATATTTTAGCTAATTCCTAGGCAGCAACATAGCAGTAGTAGACACCTGCCCTCCGGACTTGAACTGAACCTCTCTTCCGACATCAATTTACCCATGCAAAATTGTTCTCCTCCCAGCTCTACACTGTGCACGAACTGCAGCAAACTGCTCATTAAGGCTTATCAGACCAGGTAATTTAATTGCGTCCTTGGTTCAGCGCTGCTGAAAAAAGGCTTCAGGCCTGATTACATCAGAGGCGGCGCAAAACTGTACCCGAGGGCACGTCCACGGAGCCCAGGGAAGCTTCTACCGCAGCGCGGGTGCCCACAGAGTCCCCCGGACCAAACCAGGCAAAGAGACTGAAGCACCGGAGGGGAAAGCGGTGCCAGCAGCCCCTAAATCTGGCAAAATCCTAACACCGCTTTCGGGCTGATTCGGGTTTCTGCGCTGTCGTTATTCCAGCTGTCGGCTGTAGGACACTCCGCTATGTAAATCCTGGTGGGAAAGCATCAGGGAAAGCTGCAGGTAGCAGAAAGGGTCATTGGTATGAAGAGCCAAAGCTGTGACCCAGCTGAAAAGTTTCATGGGAAAACAAGAAAGAAAAAGAAAAGAAAAAAGAGAGAGAAGGAAGGAAACAGAAATAAAAAGTAAGAGAAGGAAAGAAGAGACTTGCAGAAAGAAGCAGCTGAATAAATCACCAGCAAGCCCAACGCTTCAAGGACACTCGTTACAAGTGGGAGTTAAGAACAGAAAATATTTGAAGAAAGAGATAGAGCGGTAGAAGGAAGCCCGACGTCAGCCTCCCCGCAACCCCCGCATCTTAAAGAAACCCCTTTCCAATAAACTCCAGAGTGGTTCAGCACTTCCCCAAGGGGAAATCCCTGCCCAAGACATGGGTTGAACCTGTGAAATATAAGCGGGTCCGGTGGCCCCAAGAGAGCTCTGCTCTCTTTAGGGGCAAAGTAGTGCTGTGTGGGACCTCCCGTTGTCCAAACCTGCCCCAGATAACAAATGAAAGAAGAAATCTGTGCCCTGGGAAACCTGGGGCTGATTTAATGTCTTTTTATTATTATTATTATTATTTCTTTTTAACTACAGCCAGGATTTTTAGCCTCTCTAGCAAACCATGTCCAAGGCTCTCCCGGTGCTCTGGCAGCTGGCACACCCCCAACATCTGGATAGTCCCCACCGCATCACATGGGAAGCTCAGCGGGGACAACACACGCTCAGATAGAGCAGAAGGAAGCACGGGGAGATGCCTGGCAAGAGGCATTGAAACTAATAGTTATCTCCTGCGGGCTCCGCACGAGCTGGATGCCTGCCAGGGAGTGCATACAGCCGATACGGGAATAAAAAGCCAGGCTGAGCGAGGATAAGGCTAAATGAATTTATTGTGTCTGCATCCGCCGTGGATGGAGCTGGACGGGTTCCCACGCGGCCACCGCACTCTGCGGAGAACGCGGAGTTCAGCAAGAAAAGAGAGAAGTGAATGAAAGCCCCAGGCTTCAGCTCCGATTGTCCCACGGAAAGGAGGGCCTGGAGCATATGGACCCAATGATGACTCACAAGGGCAAATTAGCAAAGAATAACTGAGACCAGCCTATTTAACCACTGCTAATTCTGTACTTGGGAGGAGTCAACACAAGGCCTCCAGGCCTCCTTCACAGAGTGGGCCAAGCTCTCCACAGGAGTCAAAAAAAAAAAAATGCAGAAATAAGATTTGACCTACAGTAGCTCAGGCATCTACCTGGACTTCCCAAAGGGTTTTGACAACACCCTTTGTCAGAGGCTTTTAAGGAAATTAACCCAACACAGCCTGGATGAAGGTCCCCGGGAAGGTTTTGCTGAGATTTGGGTTCTTCTAAGTTTTCACAACACATCCAGGCAAAGGCAACGAGCAGGGAAGGGGCTGATGATACCTGGGTAGCTCAAGCCATGACAGCTGAAGGACAGCCCCCAAGAAGTGGGAGAAAACAGAAGCGTGAGGAGATCAGGCAATAAAACAGAGAGAGAGAGAGAGAGGAAAAAACCCAAGAAACAAAAATCCACATGACAGTTTTATCCTTCTTCTCATCTTTTTCCACCCCCATCATCTCCAAACGACAACACCACAAAATCCAGGCCCCTCATGCCCAGAGACCTCAAGGTAGGAGCAGAGGGGTAGACGGACCCAGGCTCCCATTAAAGCTTCATCGTGGAGCCTCAGCGGCGTTTTCTTTTGCAACTCGTCTGCTTTGTGCAAGGAATCCTTAACTTGCTTCCAGCTGTCACATTTTTATCTCTTTCTCTAGTTTTCCATGACTTTTTCAAAGAAAGCTGGCAGCAATTTGAGACAGTCATTAGTCAGTTATTTCTAAAGTCTGTTACCAGGATATTGAGTTGTGTAACGTCTGTGTGTATTTTTTTTTTTAGATACTCCCGTTAACCTACGCTTTAATCAAGAGTTATTTATTGCAGGTTTTCATTACTTCCCATTTGCCTGTAACATTTCATCTCAGTTGTTCCTCCAGAAGTCACATTCACACACACACAAATGTTCAGAAGCTCACTCATCGCTGAATACTTTATTTTATTCCCATTCCTCCTTATTAGCTTCTTCAGAAGGGCTGGAAAAAAATAATCACTGGAGTATATAAAAATAAATTTAAAAAATAGTATTACTAAACAGAACCCTGTGGTCTTTGAAGTGTTGGCAAGCCAGGAAATTCACAGCACACAACCCTTTACTGAAAAAGGCCCATGTAAGGGCAGCACCAGTGGCTTTTCTGTTCATTTTTCAATGAAACAATTGCCTAACTGACTCTCTGGCAATCAGGATCCAAGGATTACATTGCAAGTAAAGTTCACAAACTCAGAGCAAGCCCCCTTCTCACACCAGCAGCACTGCTACATGCCTGCAGCAAACCTTCTTGCTCGGATAAAGCCCATAACTCTCCAGGGCCTGGTTCTCATGAACATGCAAAGAACAGAACATGGGGGTGCAAAAAGTCTCCTCACTTCCAATGGGTAGCTATTCCAAAAGGAATTGACCTTGGCCCAAGCCAAGAAACTGGCCATCCCTTTTGGCTTCCCATTACAGCTGGAGAGGTTTAACAGCCTCGATGGAAGTTCACATCCATTTAGAGGTGTCCTCAGATACAATGTGCCCAACATTATCATGTACCTTCCACTGAAAATGCAGAAATAGACTAACTTTAAAGCATGAGATCTGAGCTACAAGACAAAAAGAGGAGTTTATAATAAGGCTGGCAACTTAAAAGGAATATAAGGACTCCGAGTGAACCAGCAGAGGGGAACAGCCATGATATTTTTGAAATGCAAATAGATTAAGGAGTCCTTTATATATCCAAAGCAAAAAAAAAACCTCTCAAAGAAGGGCCCCAAGTGCTTCCCAAATGCAGCTTTTGGAAAGCTCTGCTTTTTGTACTTTAGGCAGGGCTCGGGGGCAGCTGATACTCCCCATCGCTGAGCGATCACAGGCAGTTAGCAACGCATGACGGAGACAAGCAGGATGCTTCTGCTATAAAAAAAAAATAGCAGGGAATTACTACTTAAGGTTAACCTTTAACTTCCCATTAGCTTTCACTTACTGCCTTCCCTGGGACAAATGCCAGCAACCTGCATCCTACAGGGGAGATGCTGTGCTGTGTGTTTACATGCGGGAAGGCTGGTTACCAAATTTGCGGCTCACCCACCTTCTTTGCCTCCTGCTAGCACAGCGGCTTCCTGGGCCAGGCCAACCATCTCCAGATGATCCAACACGCTCAGAGGAAGATTTTTGACTTGCTTTATCATGACAAAGCCATAGACAACATTGCTGCACCGAAGTTTGAGCAATGCAAAAGGGACAAGCAGAGAATTTCTTCCCCTAAGCTTTGTAATAACCAAGCTGCATCCCTGCATCTCCCCTTAAATAAATCTGTCTTGCTGCATTAATTATTCAATTTACAGATCAAAAAATACAAGAGAAGCGTGTCAAATTAATTATAAGAAGTTAAACCTAGAATCCAGCTGACTTAAAACCACTGTGGTGAAATTCTGATGACAGAATATGCATCAAGCTGATCAACAGGTGAGTTTACCCCAGTTAGCACCTATAAAGCATACAACTTTTGCATTAAGCGTGGTGACATAAAAGAGAGGTTCTTATTTCATTGGTTATGTTTTAAAATGTCAGATTTAGGATCCAGCAAGGGAACCTGTTTTGACTTCTATCTATAGGATATGGTTAGAGGATGCTCTTGTATCCTACACCACGGCCAAAATTTTCTGCTAGCTGCTGTCCTGTCAATGGTCACCGATCCCCCCCTCCATGTGGTCCATCCTTAGCATCATCTCTCTACTTTGTCACATTTGCCCTGGTCACTCTTATTTCTCTTCCTTTACCTCCTTCCCTGTGCAATGCTCTCCAACCCAATGCTGTTCTTAGATCCTCAGCAAGAACAACTCTCCCGGATACACACGTCTAAACTGATGAATGCAGCAGGGTTTAAAAGGCTCAGAAAAATAAAGCATTAAAATACAATTTTATTCCCCCTAAAATCTAGTATCACTTGAGAGCAGCAAAATACGTTTTTGCATGGGCAAAATTCTGCAGAAAAAAATATTGTGGATCCAATGCTCCCAAAATGATCACTGACCTGACATTAGTCAAGATCTCCCAGTTTCCACACGCCCACTTTCAAATCACTACGACAGCTACATGGTACACATCCCACTCCTGTCTTCTGATGGTAACATTAAAGTCCTCTGCTCTTCCCTCCACCCTGCAGCATGGGTCTTGTGCCTATCTATCTATCAGCGGTGATGCCCATCGCAGAGCCTCCCAGCTCCAGCTCTTTCATCGCACATTCCTCCCCTCTTGCTTCCTCCTTGCATCCTACCACAGACAGCATCGTGGCTGCTCAAATTCCGCTTTTACTGTCATCTTACTCTACTGGCCATCTCTACTGGCCCAATGACATCTTTGCTAACTCCAGCTACAAGATTTCACTCCTCTTTCTCCAGAAGGAAGACAGAGTGAACTTCTCCACTCTTGCTTCAACAGTCTCAGCCTCAGTGATCAACAGCAAGTCCTGAGACTTCATGACCCGCTTATGTCCACATCTCAGTTTCCTTCATTCTCTACTTCCATGTTCCTCTGGGCTGACCCAACCACACTGCAGGACAGATATAGTTGAGAGAACAAGCACAAGTGGGGAAGGAGGAGGGAAGATTGTCCCCTTGCACGCAGTGACTTGTAGATCAGTTTGTGCAGCCCATGAAGCTGCATCCTACCCCTCCTTCCTCCCCAGCCTCTCCTCCTCATCATCCTAATCCTCCTAATCCTCAGGGTGCCACCTCATGCTCCTATCCTGCCACTCAACTCGTCTATAATCTCAGTGATCATTGCCTTGAGCTTCTTTCCCTCAACACGTTCATCACATCGACGTCCCCCGCTCCTTTCTTTCTATAAATGAAAAATTCTGTATCAAACAAAGGTCAGCATTTGCTCATACCTAAGGTTTGTATTAAACACTCTTGGTTTGGGAGAGGAAAAGCAGTCCTTTGCAAAGCCACATTAATTTTTGTTGATTTTTTTCAATCCGCTTTCTTTCTAAAGGAAAACACAAACACACAAGAGGGAGGAAAGGAAAAAAAAGAGAGAGAAAAACAACAGAAAAATGGCTTCCCTCTTTCTTGCTTGCTACTTTGCTGCTGGGAAATTACCAGTGCAGCATGTGGTCCTCCTGGCTTCTGGCAAGTTTTAGCCAATAAATTATGAAGCATTGATTTCAGAGGGGGGAAGGAAGAAGAAGAGAAGGCAGCTCTAAAATAGCTTTTAAATAACTCCGAGGTAGGTGGTGCATAAACAGGATACATCGTGATTAATGGAAAAAGTCTTACCAGACAAATAAAGGAAGACAGAAGAGGAAAGAAAAGGGGAAGGACAATAGCACAGAGATGCAAAAAAAGCAGAGGCCCTTCACATCCAGCACATTATTTAAGTCTTAGCTACCTCAGTGGGCTTTGCGTGGTCAAGCCAAAGAGGGAACAGTAAGAAACATCTCTGGTTTCCAGAGATGGACAATTATGCTCAAAAAGGTCAGGAAGTATTTTGCATTCTTGCACATGTTAATTCTAAGCTGCTCTAACCTCCCAATAAAACAAGCAAGCTTGTTTTAAAAACAGTGTGCAGCTTTTGTTCATTACTGCTACTGGAAATCTCTTTCAGAATTCATTCCTCAGATGATTAGACACTATCTTCTACTTTGCAGGGTAGACCTCCTCGAGTCTGGTCTTGCATCAGTGCTGCTCTTCCTCTTAAAAAGCTCTTCTTTATAAACATCATGTTGGGCAGAGAGTGGCCTTGCTCTTTTAGGAAATAATAATAATAAAAAGCTTTAGGAGCAGCAAGTTTTTTTCCTTTCGTTTTTTCCCCCCCCACCCCACTCTCAGCTCCTGCAGTTTAAGCCCAGGTCTCTGAAGGCCACAAAATTACCTGATGTTAACTACATAGCCCAATCCCTGTTCTAGCCACAACAGGAATTATTGTATTTATTGTATATGATAATATACAAGCATTAATGGGATCCTGGTTGGTTCACTGTAGGTTAACATATAACCCTTGCACAACTGCTTCGCCTTAGTCATTCAGAGTTTCTTGTGCCCAACCACATACCCTGCTTTTCAGGTGCTTCATCCCATTCCTACTCACTCTTCAAGACCATGCAGGTCCTCCCAAAAAATATCCCCAAATTCTCCTCCTCCTTAATTATCTCTTACTTTTCTGACTCAGTGAGTTTTATCTATACTTTCTTCCTCCAAGAAAGTTAATGAGAACATTAACTAAGATTTAACTTCAAACTACTCCTAAGTGAATTATAGAAGCAATCTGTCTCCTGTTGCAGTCACCTCTTTTAACTGCTTCTGGCCAAACATTCTAATGCTACTTCTTCAGTGCAACTCTTCCCCACACGGCTCTCAAAGAACCATCACTTGAACATCACAGAGAGTTGGATCTACTCATCTCTAATAAATAAATAAATAAATTACACACATCAAATTAGTTTGACATCATCTAGCTTTATTTTGCTTTCCACTTGCACCTATTTAATTGCCTTTTTCCCCTCAAACTTGCTTGAGAATGTAGCTCTCTGCTGCAATCAGACCAAACAGATCTGAAGTTGCCTTGAACATCTGATACTACGTTTTGCTCCTCTGGAGAGCAAAAAGTATAAATATTTACAGGCGGCTCAGCTCAAACATTGATTAAAAAATAAAACAAACAAACAGATCACATTTGCAAATTCAAATACCTTTTTCTCCTGGTGTTCAGAGGCAGAAAACCTGTAAACAGATCCCATCGAGTGACTCAATTCACAAGCTGACAGAAATTGCAAAACTGGCCTTGAAAGACTTAAAAAACCAAAAAAACAAAAACAAACAAAAGCAAAAAACACTGTGATCAACTAACAGGATCTGCTCAAAAGACTCATCCAACAAATCAAATTCTACTTCTGAAATGCATCGATTTGCAATTCTTTAAGCCTCATCGTCCTAACTGTAAAGCCACATAGATCCTACCTCAGTATTTGGATAAAATGACTTGCTTCCATCTTATGCATACATGGTGTAAAAATAAGCCAGGCTGGATTTCCCTGCTGTACTTTGAACAAGAGCAGTCACGCAGCTCCTGCAGATCTATACTGCTGTACTGAGGCCAAGTTCGCAGTTGCTCTAACGGTCTTTCCACTCCACCTTCTCAATCCCAGCATCGGCCCCCCCGCCCCTTCCTCTCACTTTCTCCAAATTTCCTCCTTTCCCTGCTGTCTGGATGACATCCAAACCTTGGTTTCTTCTTCCAAAACAGTCATGATTCAACATGGTCCTTCTCA
>NW_010578108.1:495990-514050 GCF_000705375.1 Tinamus guttatus
GGCGCCGCGCGGGGTCCGGGCGCCTCGGGAGGGCTCCAGGCCGCCTTCCCGCCTCCCCCCGTTAGCTGGGTCTTAACGGATTGAGAAGAAAAGGGAGTCACGCGGGGAAAGGCGCTGCACGGCGCGGCTCCCGCCGGTGTTTTTAGCGGGTGTCTCCCTAAAAAAACGCGCTCTCGGAGTGGGAGTTGGGCACTAAAAAGGCATCCGGCATTTCTTGCCCGCTTCACCAAGGGACGCCCTGGTCTGATGCGTGGCCGCAAGGAACGTCCCAGCTGGGACATGAAACAAAGCAGGACGCTGAGCCCATCGGAACCCTCCACGGGGGACACGCGAAGCGGGTCCCGCCGCGGGTCACGGCGCTGCGGGCCCAGCGGACGCGTTTGCACCCAGCGCACCGTGATGGAGGCCCCGGCGCTCGCGCCGCTGCGGCTGTCAGTCCTGCGGGCCGCGGGCACCTTGCTGCTGCCAGGAGGAGGTGTTGCAGGGAATCACCGTGAGCGGCTTTTGCAAAACTTTTGGCGTGGCAAAACTGTAATTAATGTTTTAGAAACTCCGGGGAAGGTTTATTATTGGCAGGGTGAGAATGAATCCCCAGATGCAAACATTCCTCCGAGATAACAGCGTAGCCTTGGGCGTCAGCTCCGTGCACACGCGCCCGTCGGTGCAGCTCGGGTTGGCATAGGTAATTCTGCAGATGTCATCTGGATACATGGAAAACCATCGGCACCTCTTTCTCAGACTTGGAAAACCAGCCATTCTCCCTGACTGTAAAGGTCCTCTGCATTTCCCCCCACTGAGTTTCCCCCTCATTTTGTTTCTTGATGTACATGTGGAAAAATCCCCTGTCTATTTGTTGTACCGCCACGGAGTCACCACAAGCATGGAAGAAACCTGCTCTTACTCCGCATCCATGCCCACATCTGCATCCATGGAGCTTGAGATAGGGGAGATCTCACCTTTAAACCCTTCATCGAACCCAGTGAACCAAAGGGACTGTGTCGTCACGAGGGGGTGAAAAGGAATAAGATTGGTAATTTGGCAAATGCTTATTAGAGAAGAGCTGTTTCTCGATGCGCTGTTCTTGGGATCTCTGTTTATGGGAGTCAGGAACATGAGTAAGTTGTCACCAAGGGGTCCCACAAAGGCAACAGATGAGTTTCCCCTCTTGGCTTCTGCTTGTGTGATAGCAATCTCGTTTCACTGCTTGGTAGAAAACTGCGAAGGTAACTCGCAGACAGACAGGCATGCTGGAAACGTACCGGCTGTGGCAGAGCACAGACATGCTCCGAAGCCCGGGCGAGCAGGGTCCCTTGCACAATCCTCTGAGCTAACAGCAAAGGCCATGCGAAGCCCCGCACTTTGGCTTCTCGCACCCGGCACTGATGCAACTGCGAAAGGGGGGGCTCTACATCTGCTCATGGCTGCTGAAAAGGGCTAAAATGAGCCCTTTCTCATCGAGCTGTTTTCAGCTGGCCTCAGTTCCACCCTCGGGTTCCTGGTGCAGCCGCAGGCGAGTGAATTGCGGCACGCAGCTGCGGCAGGAGGAACTTCCCAGGCTGGTTCTGTCGCTGACGCAACATTTCGGGTGACTGCAGCCCCGCGGCTCAGCCTCAGGGCTGGAGACACTGTGGTTTCTCCATACGTTTCCCAGGGTGACGGTGCTGGCTTAAGCTGTCCTTGCCGTTGTGCCCTCAGTTGCACTGTGCAGCTGCAGCGGGACTGCTCTGCGATCCAGAGAACTGATCCCCATTCAAAATTCCTCCTTGGGGGAAAAAAGTCAGTATCACCAGTTCCCTCGTCTGCTCACGCATGGTGCAACCAGGACCTGCGTAGTGGGCACAACTGAGGTAGGGGGTAGTTGGCTCTTGGGTGGGTGCCAGCCAGAGGGAGGGCCCTTGGGGTAGGAATATCAGTGACAGCCGGTCACCAAAACAAGGTCCCCGTCACTCCTGGAGGCCTTCCTGAACTTTGTTCGGTAGTCAAAAATCAAAGCTCAGGAAAACAGCAAGCGGAATGTGGAGAAGCTGAAAGAAGAGCCGCTTGGTAGTAGCCATTATTTGGCGCCGTGGTTTGGCCAACACAGCTGGACCAACCTGTGCTGTGTCCCCAGCCTGGGGTTTCTGCCCAAAGACACATCTTCAATGATTTTCTCCAATGAAACATAAGAGTGAAAAGATTGCATCAAACAGCAACCCCAGAAACCAACAATCTGCCCTCTCACTCCGTCCTCACCCTCTTGAGACACCTAGAGAAATGGATCTGTTGTGGTAGCACAGGTTGTGCCCACACGTTACGAGAGCCTTCCATGGTCCTAAACTCCTGGGTTTTTTTTCCCCTGCAAGACAGTTGTATGGAGAGGACGATGACCATGGCAGGTGGAAGTCAGGCAAGAAAGAAGAGTGAGTAGGCAAGAAACTCATGTCACATGAAAATCATTTCACATACCAGGCAGATAGTTTTAGGAGAATGTGTGACTGTGTTCCCAGGGTCAAAAGAGGCTTACGTGCAATGTAGCCACAAAAATGTGCATTGGCTTTTTCACTTCTGTGCAAAGGCATTGATAATCCTAATACTGTGAGTCTGACACGTTTGGCATCATCCAGCAGCTGGAGGGTATTCGTATTTAAAAAGAATAAAACTAAAATCATGTGCAGAACCTAATTGTGGAGCTACAGCAAGAATAAAAAATATCTCAAGTCAGGCTACTCTTAGCACTAAAATCAAACCTACTCTGCCCCCCTAGACACATTCTTTTAACACAAGACAGCATCTGCAAGAGGGAAGCAACAGGTACTCTGACTTTGTTTGGCTTGGAAATACAGCGTTTGGGTGCCCATCCCCGCTTAAACTGCCCTTTCCCCCCTTGCCCGTACGTCCTTGGGCACCCGTCCCGTGCTCGTTTGTGTTGAAAGGAGCCTCGGTTCTCACCCAGGTGCTTGCGGGCATCTTGCTGTGCTCTGGGAAGGTCGCCGGGAGACTGCTGGGCACCCGAGTGGTTTACCAGGCCGTTGCGCCGCGCGTGAGCTGCTTCCGTGGTGGCTTCGTCCCACAGCGTGAGCTGAGTGTCACAACCCGTTTTGAAGTTGTAGCCAACGTGAGACTTCGCTTTGTAGCTAGGGACAGAAGTAAGAGAGTTTTTAACGGTGCTACGCAATGCGCACGGCCTTTTCTTTTCAATCGCTGCTGTGTCCCAAGCATCCCCCGGCTGAGGTGGAAGTCTTCCGTGTTTGATCTCCACCCGGTGATAAGTTGCTCTTTCTACTCACCTTCCAACCTCCCCTGGAAAGAATTACCAAAATTCAACGGATTTTTATTTTTAAAATAGTTTGGGACTGTTCCTTCTTTCAGGGTAAGAGTCGGAAAACACAGCTAAACCTTTAAATGGGAAAAGTATAGGTGTGAAATTGGTTTAGCTATGAAAGCTCATAGTCATACCAGCGTGGGCTGCTTGCCTTCCCAGCATTTTCTTGACGTAATTTTCATTATACTACGAAGTGTTAAATTGCCAAAATTTTTGTCAGACTGTGGAGCATCAAGTGGCCACGCAACTGAGCTAACTCTATTAAGCTCCCCCAGGAAAGCCCACAATTTTACCGCTAAGTCATGCTGACTCTCAGGGCAACGGAGCCAAAACTCGGTGCTTGACCGTGCTTCCTGGGAACCCGGCCAGCTCTGGGTCACCCTTTCACAACAGCAGGACGGCTGTGAAGTCCCGTGGAATCGTAGAATGCAGTTTGGCTTGTAAATTTGCATTGCAGCCTGTTCTTTCATGATGGGATGACCCAGTGTGTCCCTCTGGGCCCCTGTCTCTACTCTCCCTGAAGATATCTCGCTTCCACTTGCCTGCTAGCCTAAGGAAAGATCAACTTGGAAAAAAAAAAAGGTAGATGTTCACCCCCTTTTGGGTTTAGATAGCAATGAGCGCCTTCATCCACGTATCTCATATTAATTCACGTGCGGGTCCTTGTTCACCCCGCGCTCATTCTGCCGTGCAGCATCCCTCGCCTCCCTCCTCGTGCCTCTGCTCGTGCTTCTGGCTCGCTGCCTGCCTCCAGCTCCTGCTTTGGCACCGCCTGCCCTCAGCTGCAGGACGGGCAGAGCGGTTTCAGCGTGGGGCAGCCAATATCCGTGTTGCAGAGCATTTCGCTGCCGCCCCACAGGCCTTGCTGAGGAGAAGCTGGAGGAACAAATGTCTACCAAGCAGCAGTAATTACACCCGTGGAGAGGCCACAGCCTTCAGCAATGCCTCTCATTGCTGCCGCTCCTGAGAAGCAGTTTGGGATGCAAAATCTATTTCCTAATCGTTAATCTTTGCTTGCCAATAAATTTCTCTCCCTTCTTCTCCAGACCTTTGGCTTTGTGATCCCTAGAGATGGAGAGAGAGAGAGACCTTGGGAAATTATATATGATGCCTTGGCTTTCTCTCTCACCCTGCTTTCTCCTTAAATTCCAACCTGGCTTTAGCTGGTGCTGTGGTCCCCGAGGCTTTGGCTGCATTAGCAGATAGACTGAGTGGGCAGAATTGCTCTCCACTCTGCCTCCGATAATGTTGTCTTCACACTCATATTTCCCTGGGAAAAAAAAAAAGAAGAAGAAAAGCTAGAGCCTGAACACACAGTCGGGGTCCAAACAAGAAATCACAGCCTGCATGCTAACACGGGAACCGCACTTTGCTCAGTCTATCCAACTCCCAAACCTTTTTCATTGGGAAAGGGCTGGGAAGCAGCGGGGTTTGGGGTTTGCAACCATTGGCAAGTATGGTCAAAACATCAGCAATATGTAGGAGGGTTCTGGCACCAAAAGATATTGGCTTCCTTTTCATTTTGTTTAACAGCAGAAACCACCTTCTTCAATGACTGGTTGATAAAGATGATTGGAGTGTGGAGAAGAGAAATAGTAGCACAGAGAATCAGTGTAAATAAAGGAAGCAACAAGGCAGAATGTTTTTGTCTTCAGTACAAGCTTTGGCAGTAACATAAAGAAAGATGGGAAATTATATGGGGTGGTGACAAAATGGGTTTTTCAGAAAGAAGAATGTAGGATATTTTTAATAGAGAAAATTCTTCTTATCCCTTAAAAGCACTAAGGACTGTGATGATAAGAAAGCACTGTACTAGCATAGTCAAAAGCCCTCTGGAAATGAAGTTTTCCACCACAGGTCTCCTTTCACGCTCTTCACTGTGCACATTAGAGTATTTCCATGTTCTTTATCCGTTAGGCATTCACTGGGCCATCAGTTATGCTGTGCTGTCATTCGGGATGCTGAGCGACGGGCTGTGGTTGCTCTGACGTGTCAGTGTAAGACATTTAAGTACAGGACAAACAAATGTTTCTGGCCTTCAAGAAACAATTTTCCAAAGGTTGAACTCCTCTTGACTCATGCCAGCGGAGCAGAGCACTGTGCTAAGCACATTGCAGCCTACCTGGGAACATAAGTGTTTCCTGGAAGAGAAAATCATGGAGGGGAGCCAGGAAGGAATGACTGCCCTTGGACTGCTGGATGAAAAATCCTCCCCCAACGAAAGGGCCCTGCAGGGTTGGTTAAAGCATTGCTGAAGCCAAGGATACAATTAAACGGAGTGAAATTACAAATCTGCAGTTTTAGGGGAAGAGTGACACAAGCAATAAAGGGATATGCCTTTTGAGGAGGTGGCAGATCTTCTGAAGTATCTTACCCCGTCGCGTTGCTAGATGTGAAGTACTGGGCTCCAGCAGTTTCTAGTGAACATCTCTTCCATTCCTGTATCCCCTTTTCGCAGGTTAGCACCTCCCAAGCTGGGCATCAGCATGTTGCACTCTCATACCACTGCTATCACTATTGCTGCCTCCAATACTCCAACTTTAAGGCCCTTCTCAGACAGAGGGTTTAATCGAATACAGTCCACATTAGTGACCAGCACCCTGGTGGCAATAATAGAGAGGTTTTTTAGCCAGTCTTTATGAATGGCTTCTTTCTCAGCTGGGCCAGCAGGCAGGGAAAGGCCATAGGGCCAGATGAGAGTCCCTCCTGCTTAACGACCCAGGATAGAGGCCTACTGGGGGTGCCCCTACGAGTTCTGTGTCGAGTGGATCCTCAAATGAGTGGGGTACTGCAGGAAAGGAGGCTGCTATTCCCTCTCCTAGTGTCAGAAATGCGCTCAGAGCAGTGCTGCGGGTCCGGAGTGGATGGTGGTCACGCTTCAGACCTGGCTGTCTGTGGTTCTCTTCAGCCATCCCTGGCCTTCCCAGGAGAGGGAGCAGAAATGTTGCTCTACAGCCAGGCCGAGACTGATTTTGGAACCAGGCTTTGCAGAATCAGGGCCAGCAAGGAGGGACACACGTCCTACGAGGACTTCAGGATCATCTGCTGTGCTCTGTCTGCTGACCCTGAATATCTGAGTTTGTTTTTTTTTTTTTTTGAGGCCTTTTGATCCAGCCACCTAAACTGCCTTAAGGAAACCTCCATAGCTTGCAGACATGCTGAGGGTTTATGTTGCATTTGCTGATTTCCAGGTGAAGGAGCTGAAGTGGCTCAACTGGGCTAATGTCAGACAGAAGAGGAATAAATAGGCCTTTGCGTTGCCTCACCAAGTGATAAGTACCCATCACTTGAGGTACTTCAGAGCCTGGCAGACAAAGCATGAAGACCACTTTGAGGGATCAATCTTGTTGTGCCTTTCAAGAATCTTCTCTTCTGCTTTTCCTCCCAGCTCATACTTTTCAGTACGCTGCTCATTCTTGGTGTTCTCTGTTGCACCATCAGCAGGATGATCCCAGTTCAGTGCCAAGACTGGACCCGCCAGATGAAATCTTGCCTGTTGGGCTCAGTTGCCAGCTTTGACTTTGCTATTTCAGACACTTCATTCAAGGCCCATGTGCACAAAAAATCTGAAGACACGTGTGCATGCAAAGTTCACTGAAGCTCTGCAGAAATTCAAGTCCATGCTGCTGTCTGCCTACAGTGCTGCTCCATGGAGCTGGCTGGGTCTTGGCCCCTGGGGAGGACTGTTAATCACCTTGCTGCTTCTTGGGATGTTGTTCATCCTTGTGGGTCCAAGGTGTCTCACTGGTTTGCAGGAGATGGAGGCCACGGGCACCTCATGGAGTTGGTGTCAAGGGGAGTCCCACCAGTAACACACGGGCACCTGGAGAGGCTGCAGTGGGTCACAGTGCTGCCAGTGACCTAAGTGGCTCTGTCTGGGTGGCGCCTGACAGTGCACAGAGAAGATGGTCCCCAAACTAAACACATTGCTTTAGTAATTAAATTTCAGGTTTTCTCTAATTAACACAGATGCCAGGGAGACTCTTGAAAGATACAGAGGAAGTGAAAGCATCAGATTAATTCTGCAGCAGTAGGACTTTGGGGAACAGCATAATGAATGATGGTGTCAGTTTAGTAGTAGCCGTGATGGTCTAAGGATATAACTTGGCGAGGGCTGTAGAGAGCTCATGTATTTCATTACCCCAGTTTTGAGGGGAGCAGGGAGACAAAGTCCCATGGTGAACCTGCCCTGCTTATCCCATACCACGGGAACTGGGGCCTCTCCAGAAAAAACATTAAACAAATACCACAAATATTGGAAAAAAGAACTGTTCTCCAAAGTCTCTTCCCTCGCCTCAAAGGCCACAAACTGATCATCCAAAATAAACTCCCCGGGAGCAGCAGTTGTGCCGAAGCCTGCCAAGCTGCAGCACCACGTGCAAATCCTGGCCATACGTCTCCCTGCCCATCGTCGCGCCGTCAGGCACCGCTATGTGCATCCCGCACCGGGAAATGGGAACCACTCCTTGTTCCTCTCAAATTATTAAACGTATTAACACAATCAAACTATACTTAGTAGAACCATTCTCAAGATATCTTCCTTTCCTTCCCCTCTTCCTCCTTCCATTTATGCCAGTTGAGGTAATAAAAGAAATATGAGGGGAAAGACACGAATCCCCATCCTACTGCTACAACTGTTACAACCCCAAATGTTAACTGCACACACTCTCCTTCTGGGCTGCCAAGGGGGTGAACAACACAGAGCATAAAAGGGCACGAGACTGTAGCTAAACCAAAATTCACAGCTGTTTTTATAGACTCCTAGAAGGACTTAGAGTTGGAAAGATCCTCTGGAAGGCCCCTCGTCCTACCAGCTCCTCAAAGCAAGGCAGCCCATAATGCTGACTCAACCTGCTTAGAGCCAGATGGTCTTCAGGCTTTTCACAAGCGCACCTTTATCACCACTCCACTGGGTGCCTGCGGCTGTTTGGTAATGCTAGGGAAGAACTGCGTGCAAATCCAGGGTTCTCTGATTGCAGAGGGCCTGGCAGAAGACCAGCAACAAGCGCAGGAAGAAAACATGCGTTTGGAAGGCCTTTTTGTTCAGAGAGCAGGACAAGTGGGGCTCCACAGCTATTTTTGTAGCTGCCACTGGTTCATGAACTACGCTTCTTACTCAGCCTGTCGCTTCTGTGTGCTGCGGGGAAGGCCTGTCTAGACTGGCGGTTGCAGGGAGGGAGGGCAGCGCGCGACTTTGCTCAGGACCTCGGCGCGCTCATGCGTGCATCCTGCGGCCGGCGCGCAGACACGAGCCTTGAAAAGGGGAAACCAGCAGAGCGAGCCCCCACGGGGCGCATGTGGCCTCGGGAGCAGCTTGGACGCGTGACTGCGTCTTCCCAGACACGTCCGTACTGCAGAACACAGCAGGGCACGTACCCAGATGCATCGTGACCCACAGGGCAGATCCCCACCAGAGCCGCAGAGCTTTCCACCACAGCAGCTCTCCTCCAGCTCTCTAATGTGACAACATGGATGTATCCACCTTCCCCAGGAAGGATCCTCCCATTAAGCAGCCCCAGGACCCTGCAAGCGAGTACTTGAGAAAAGGCCTCAGATACCTGGAGATAAAAGTAGTCATTAAAAAGGCATAAACAAAGGGCACTGCAATTGTTTTGCCACATCTCCAGACTTGAGAGGAGGCTGAAATAACCTTTATATAATCCCATTAGCATTTCCAGGGAAAACAACGGCATTTTAGGAGGCAGAAAAATGTATTTTCTTATCATCCAGAAAGGCCAAAGGTATTTATCTGATTTAATATTTTATAATTGATATTAAGCAACACAGAAGAATGAGGCAGGCAGTCTGGAGATGGTTGCAGCCCTGCGGTGACATGGCAGGAACTGCCCTCTGCTCTCCCAATAATGTGTCATAGGAGGGCCTGGTCAGGAGCCAGCTCTGTGCACAACGGACCTTCTCCGTGGTATCTGTATGAAAAAGGGCCTTCTCTCCAGCCCCACTGTGGTAGGACCCTGGATGCAAAGGCAGGCTCCTCCGTGCTCACAAACATTGTTACTTGGCAGCTATTTCAGCATCACATCTCTGCAGGAGGAGACACTTGAGCTGTCGCAATCCAAGGGACTGAAACTCCTTCTCAGGCTACCCGTGATCTGCCCTTCCTCGCTGGGCAGCATGTCGGCCCCGACTGCCTGATGTCCACGTTCCTACGTGGTGGGAAGGGCGAGCTGAAAAGGAAAGGTGGGGAGAAGAGACAGCTGAGGATGTGGGAGGCTGCATGAGAACGGGGCAAGGGCACAGGGGTTAGGAGCTCTGAACCGCGACGCACAGCATGAATAGAGGCAGCCAGCAGACATGTGAACGCACATCAGGACTCTTCACGATGATGGCTTGTGCCCAGGGTAGCAGCAGGTCGGGACCAGCACTCCTTCTAGAGGTGCATGAACCGGCCCATCGTGTGGGCCCTGCGCTCGGGTGGTCATGGGCTGTTGGCTACCTGTCTAGCTGTGGTCTCACCCCGTGAGATCACCCACACCCAGCACCGTCCTGGAAGCAGAGGGGCTGCAGGGGGTGCAACGAAGCCCCGCTACAACAACCGTGACTGTACAACACTCAGGTAAGTACCTCCTATCTTTCATCTCCAGCAGGGAATAGCAATGAGGAGGTTATTCTTTGTGAAACATTCTGGAAAGTCATTGCTGAAATCTCTCACTTGCCTCTTCCATCTGTTTATTTTTACCACTTAATAACACGTCTGTCTCGTCAACCGTTCTTGACATCATGGCAAGGAAATCCAACTCAGCAGACAGCTTTATCAAAGAGACATTAGCTCTTCGTTACTGTGTGACACCACATCAGTGCTCCTTGTGTTTATGAAGTCTAGTCTGTGATTTCAAAGCGTGTCTTCATCTCTTATGAATAGGTGATATGACCAGGATATTTGAAATTGTTGATTATTATGCAAAAGGTTATCCAAACTGTGAAGATAAGACACAACTTCAAGCCCTTCAAGAAGTCTCATTTGCTCAGTGATGTGCTTTTCTCCTTGCTGCCACATGATGTCACGGAACTAATTTCAAGTGATTAGTAACAATGGCAAAACGGCTATCGAAATAACCTTTGATAGAGGAGCAGAAGCCTGGGGCCACTTGAAGAGGCTGTGCTTTCAGTGATTTCTCATCACGAATGCAGCAATAGGCTGCGTGCTTCACCGTGCCACAAAACCCGCGTCTGTCTCTGCTTTCAGGAGAGGCGGTGAGGGGTAGCTGGCCTGAATGTCCATCAACAGTGTTCATCCACTTTTGAATTTGGGCAACCTTGTGTTTATTGCCTTCATGACGGGTGGCTTCATTCACCCTTTTCATTTACAGCTATTCTCCTGGTTTCCTCACTGAATAATCTGCTTGTTGGGGAAGCCTGGAGGAACTGAATCTGAACGGTCTTACATTTTTAGAAGGGTTGTTTCACCATATTTCCCTCATTTTCTAGACCTGCCCTAAGTTTTTGTTTTTAAAAGTTTCAGAGCCAGTGGAGCTGTTTGCTTTTTGCTCGGGGAACAGGAATATTTCACCGAAAACACAGTCTTGCATCCTTCAATCTGCTTGCTGTTCAGAATCATTCAGAATATGTAGTCTTATGGGCATATAATTTGGTAGCAGAATGACAAAAGTGTCATCTGGAAGGGGCCTACTCCAACCTCCTGCTCGAAGCAGGACGATTGTCAGCTCTAGGAGAGAGGAGAACACACATATATGGGTTTGCATGTGCCAAGCACGATGGATGAAGACGCCTGTGCCACCCAGCCCTGGGTAGCATGGCCTGGATTTTATAACCCAAGAGCTCCTTGCTAGTCCTGAGTCCAGTGTCTTCCATTATCACCTTGTGTGTGGTCCTGTTATGCCTATAGGAGGTAGACTGCCACTTCCTTGTATTCCAGTATGTTCAGAAATGAGCCTCAGCTAATGACTGCATTTTAGAGAAAGAGAACTTCTTTGAGCAGATAAGGTCAAGAGATCATCTTGCTCCATCCATGTCTGCAGGAGAGAACCTGCCTGCTGGGAAGTTCCTTCCTCCACTCGGAAGGAATGGCCAACTAACCTTTGCTGGCTATATGTGAAGCTACTTCCAAAAACTAGGGGAAAAGGATGAAAAAGCCATTCCCGAGTCCTGCGGTTCCTGAGTCTTGCAGTTCTAGGTGCTAGGTGCATCAAGAAGTTGCTGTTCTGTAACGAAAGGAAGCTCACAAGGTTGCAATTCACGTGCTGCTATTGTAGGAAAGGCCAGAAAACGCCTTGAGATGGCATGGAAAAAATCACGTCAAACTTACACAATTTGACAGCTACAAGCAACTGTAAATAGCATCTATAGTGGGAGGTGGCAAGCAAGCACATCTAGAAGACAACACAACTACCTCTGCCTTGTAATGTGAAGTAGGGAATGCAGGCTCTGTGTTAATTTAAGGATGGCATTTCTGTCCATCTGTTGCACACACTAGATTGATAAGGAAGAAAATGTGTTTATGCACTGAAGGAGAGTGGAAATGTTCATAGACACCGATCAGTGGGTCCTGATCCTTCTGTAGCTGGAGGTCTGATGAGTCTGACAGAGAGCTCTTGCACAGTGCCAGCGGGAATAGCTACGTGTCCACAGAGGGGCTAAGTGAACCAAGCAAATCCTATATTCTGCTCTGCCTTCATGCCAGTGCGTGGCAGTAATGCCCCAAGGGTATTTGAACACCTGCAATGATTTAGCTGATGTCTCAACTGCCCAAAGGTGCCAGAAAAATCCTCTGGACACATGGACACCTGCAGAGCAGGTGCTAAGAAAGGCTCAGAGCTACTGCACGTCCCACATTTGGCTGAATGAAGAGGGATGATGGTCAACACTGAAGCTATGCGTGTCTCAGCAACAGCTCCAGGTGGGCAGCACATGGCAGCAAGAGCCACGGCCAGCAGCCTAGAGCAGCTGGTGTCATCTGCCTCCAGAGCTGTGTCCCAGCTGGTCCACTGCTTCCGTAAATGTACAAAAAGGCATGGAGGTCACCTTGAAATGGTTGGGGATGGAGGCAGAACTGGAAAAGACACAGCTGGGTGGGAGGGATGCTGCCAGGTGAGAAGGGCAAGCAGGTGAGGAGGGTGGGTGTCTGCCATGGGAACTGTGGGCAGTGGCATGGCGAGCTAGAGAGACACAGCAGCAAGAGGTGAAGTCCCAGAGAGAGCGGGGAGAAAGCAGTGCTGTCCAGGCAACCAACCTCGCTGCTGCACATGATGGAGAGAGGCCCTGAGATCGGGGAGGAGAGGGCTGTGGTGACGGCTGAAGCGGCTGCTTTGGGAGCTCGGTCACTGCAGCAGACGTGGGGAGGACAGCGGGCTGCTCGGCAGCCAATGCTCTCCCCGTCCTCGGGCTCTGGGCTACAATCAGGATAGGCAGAGGAGGAGAGTCCCAGGAGCACCCACGTTTGCTGCCATTCATAAAGGGCCAAGGAGAGCTACAGTGGTGGAAATGACACGAGAAAGCAAGGGCTGAGCGGAAGGAGGGCATCGAGACTACGTGGCAAAGCTGAAGTCCAGCTCTGCGATGCGACTTGTTGCCCTGTTTCCTCCTTGCATGATCCTGGACTCCAGCATCTCACAGTCACTGCAGCCAAGGCTGCTCCCAACCTTCACGTCTCCAACCAGCCCTTCTTGGTCGTTAGCACAAGCATCACAGTTCAAAAACACCAATAGTGTTTTATTCAAAGAAAAAGAGAAAGAGAAAAGGGAAAAGAAACAGCTTTTTCTTTGAGTAATGGGATGCCATTTGACATGATTACGTGAACCGGAGGTGTATTTTGCCCCAACAGCTATAGGGAGGTGCATATAATCCTTTGAATCCTTTCCAATACTGATCTCAGAGGCAGTGAGCAAGGAGACTCTCAGCACCTCCCAGCTGCTTGCACAGCAATTCCCACCAATCTATCCTTAAGTTTCTACCAGTGCTGATTTGATCTTTGGTTCTCAATTAGATTGTTTGCTCCTGATTTACTTTCTCTACCAGTCTGTCTTATTGAAGCTACTTTGGGAGTGGTGGGGGGAGCTTGACTTTTTTCCTAGGTGACTTTTTCCCAGCCTTCAGAGGGTTTCTCTTCCCCTCAACACAGCAAGGAAAGCAAGAGCCTCCTCTGTTCACTTTGGACAGGCTTCAAGCACTTGTAGGATGGTTTATCTGGAATGGCATTTCATATTTTTCTACGGAATGGACAGTCCCTAGTGTCGACTGAGTTACAAACATCTTTGCTGAGAACCACAATGCTCTACCCAGCCCACATTTAGGCCAAGAGAGGAGACAGAAAGTGCTCTACCCACCCTGCCATTCTTGACCTCACTAGAAGTTCTTGAACTCCAAGTTCCTCCCTTCACAAAATCACATCTGGAAGGAACCCCTGGAGGTCTGTGGTCCAACATCTTGCCTCGAGCAGGGCCAAATTAAATCAGTTCATCCACATCTTCAGTTCAGAGCTGATCACCTCCAAGCACAGAGATCCCACAGCTCACTGGGATCACTGGTCCCTCTCCTACCATCTGCCACCCCTCCTTACCCTTGCAGAGTAATCAGCTGGTGCTATGCCAAAACCTTTATTAAACAAGTAGTAGGGAATCAGGCTGGGAGTACTGCACCTCCTCAGGTTGTCTTTTGGTCCCCACTCACCTCTGGCTCTCTCTGGACAGCTGGTTCTGCATGAAACGTAGGACCTGAGGTTGCCCAAGGGGAATGCACACAGACATGGACATTTTGAAGAGAAAAAAAAAGTACTAATAAATTCTTTGAGGTTCTCTTTTCTCCATCCTGTCCTCTCCATGCTTAGGAGGTTCTGTAGCTGATGGGAACTCAGGACCACACCGGATTTCACACCCTTTTATGACTGTAACATGCTAGAAGAGGCAGGTGGAAGCATGAACCAGGAGCTACTGCTGATGGAAAACCAGCCTGTGTTGTAAACATGCGTTCAAGAGGACATCTCAACCTCCTTTCTCTGACAAGGAGGAAATTACAAACCCATTCTTCACAAATACATAAACACATAATTTAACATCTGCTTTTACATAGGCAGGACTGGCAAGGAAAGAAAACCACCTGGGGAAAAGCTTATACATTCACATATTATCTTGCTCACTCGTCAGCTCCTTGCGTCACTTGTACAAGAGTGATGAGAGGCAGCAGTTGTGTTTGGGTTTCTGGACCGCGTCCCTGCTGTAGCATAGGCCTGTAGTGTTTACGGGCATCCTACCTCACTATGTTTAATGCTGTAATGTTTTCCTCCAGGCACTCACTTAGCACAAAACATCAAAACATCAGCCAATGCCCTTGACTATACGCAATATTAGGTTTTGTCTGGAAATGTTATGACTTGAAGGGTGGCCCTGTCTTCTGCTAGACATGACAATTACTCCTCCATGTTCCCAACAGCGCAGAACGTTTTGCAGGACAGAGGTTATTTCCAGTGGGCTTCGGCCCTGCATGTTGCACATGGGAGAGGCCTTTCCAAAAGCAGCCTCAGCCACCTGCAGCCGCATCTGGCCAGCATGATCGCTGAGGCTGAGGGCATCCAAAGACTTCTGTCATATTTAGCACTGGAATAACTATTGCCTTTTCAAAAGACGGTCCCCAGGTTGGTCACAACAGTCTGCAGGCATCAGGGACAGTCCTGCCCCGGGCCAGCCCGGAGCAGCGCCGAGCAGAGCTCGCCCAGGTTGCTCTCGTCGTTCTCTTCTGGCTCACTGCATGAGTTGGAGGGGTTGCTGCGTGGCAAACTCTGCTCCGAGCCTGTCCTCAGAGGAGCCCAGGGGCCTGTGCTCGGCGTGGACGTGTCCCTGAGGCACAGGCTGCCTGTGGACACTGGAGTCTGTTGGTAGTTTGGCGGGGCAGAATTTCTGTGGCTGAACAACTGTGCTACCAGAGATTTCTGGAGGATTTTTTGCAGGCTTTCACAAGTCCTCTGCTTTGTGCTTAGCTGGGTGTAATGCAAATCCAACTGCAGGAGCACGTCTGTCTGGAGGAGGAGAGCAAAGAACATCGAGTGAATCAGAGAACAAGACTTAAAGCAGAACTTTTTTTTTTTTTCCCCTTTTTCTACAACCAGTGCCAAGAAATTCCAGGCTCGGCTGGCTGTTCTGCAGGCTCACAGCCCCATGCTGTGGTGTGCTGGTGCAATGCTGCTGCCAGAGGAAATGAGCTCTAATACATATTCATGACGGTTGGGGCCCCGCAGCAGTTTCTGCATTTCATAACTCTCAAGGTGCCTGGTCAGGGGAGCAGGAGTGGAGACTGTGCCCAGGAAACCTGCACCCACGCGAGGAGCGTGGGGATGTCCATCCTGGCCAAAGCATGAGAGAGATGGGCACGCAAAGGGAGGGATAGGGACCACTTAAATAAAATGTGCATCACACATTACAAACTAGTAGCTTAAAAGAGCAAGAGCTCTGAGGAAATCCCTTCTCAGTCTAGTGCTATTTTAGACCTTCACAAAGCTGGTGAAGAAATCAGAAAGGAACGTGTTAATAGCAGCCAAATTCCTGAACACAACCCCCTAGTACAGGGATGTGCCCAAGACACCTGGCTGTACAAAGCAGGGATATGGATAATGCAGCAGGAGGAGAGATTTTCCCTCCATGTCTAGTGGGCAATGCAGGTCCAGATCCCATGTGGGTATTGAAAAGCAATGCTGGATGCTTGGAAAGGGTCTAGGAACAAGCAAGGGCTGGAAGAACTGCCCTACATTAAGACAGGTAAGGTACTCTGCAAACTGAGCTTGTTTCAGGCGGATTCAGGCTGCAACTTGATTGTGTTAGGTGCAAGACCATGGAGAGGCTTCCCTCATGCACATGAACAGCTTGCAAGACCCAGATAAGAGGGAAAAATCAAACAAGAAACAAGCTACAAACTGCTGCTTAGGGAACGATACCCTTTGGAAGAGACAAGCTGCAGGACTAGTGATTCTGCCTCCTCTGCAGTCTTTAATAGTCTGAGTGTTTTCTGGAGTCCTTCTTGCTCTCGGTTCAAGCAAGGAGGGCAGTGCTGGCAGTAGCACCTTGGTAGAAGGGCAGGGTGAACCAGCAGGGAAAGGCAGGCTTTTGTGCCTCAGAGATGCTCTGAGAGCATCCCCCTGGGTGGCACCCTACAACACAGAAGGGTGTCAGCCAAGTTCCTGGTTACCTGCTGTATGCAGTCCAGGGATACCAGAGAGGGCACAAGGCAGGGAGAGGGAATAACAGTTACCAGAGGGGGCAGGAGAATCGTGGAGATTCCCACACAGCAGCTTTTTACCTGAATTTTCTGCAGTCCGCTGAGCTGGAATGCACAGTCCTGTTCCTCTTGCTTGTAAACAGAGGCGAGCAGAGACTCCACTTGGTCTGGGTGGCTGTCCTGCAGGATGGTCACATCTTGCTTCTCCTGGGTTAGGAAAACAAGAGGAAACACATCACCTTCAGCACCTGCCCATCAAACAGACTGCAACTTGTTTGGGGTCTGAGCCCTCCAGGATGGGGGACAAGCTGGGACTCGTTATCCACCAGCCCCGTGCACGTGGCAGTGGTGCTGCCGGCCGGCTCTGGTGGCTGCTCCAGCTCCTGCCGGCCTGGTCTGGCCAGCCCAAGGATGTCTTTGGCCACAGGAGCTGGGTGGTCCAGATGGGCTCATTGTGGCCCTGCATAAAGCTGGGATCTGCAGGTGTCAGCATCACCCTGGCCATAAGGGTGCTTGGGGTGCACACTGCAGCATCGCTCCCTAGCTGCTCTGGCACAGGAGCAAGCTGCAGAAACAGCAATATCTCCATACAAAGCCAAACCAGACCCTTTCTCTGAACTCAGCAACTTGTTACCAGAAACACAATGAGAAACTGCAGAAAGATCTTCCAGAAAAGATCGGGGCAGTGAATGGACTTGGCAGAAAGGGGACTAGCTGTGCTGGCAAGGGAGGATGGAGTCGCCCTCCTGTTGCGTTGCTTCAGGTGGCCTCATCCTGGTTTCTTTGACAGGTCTGAACTGGGAAACCCAAGGAGAGGGAGCGCAACGCAGGGCGGTTTCTGCCAACAACTACTGCCCTCTTCTGCTCTTTTCTTCCTTCGCCAGCCAGCCTCTCTGCAGCCCTGCTCCAGGCTCTCCTTGGCCCTTTGCATCAGAGCATTCGCTGTGACCTCCCCATGTGTTCGTGAGCCCGCACTGCCAGCCGTCCCACAGTGGGAAAAACTGGTGACTTCTGGAGCTAGAGGTGGTGTTGGTGCTTTCAGCAGCCTTTGGTGGACTCTCGCAAATCCAACTTCATTCTGAACCTTGCTAGATTTCTAGTACCCTGCTACCAAGAAAGTAGTGTATCCAGTCCATGGTCAGAAGTCATGCTCATGGTCACCCTCGCTGGTCCCATCCCGGCCAACATCCACTCTCCGATGCCATATTGCTCTCCAGAGCTGAGGCCTCTCTTCCGGCTTTCTCCTTAGCATCCCCATTGCTCTGTCCACATCTGTCTTTCAACTTTTGCAAGTTTGCTTTCTCCTGGTGCCTCTCCACGCCTGTGACTTCTCCAATCACCTCTTCTCTGGGGTTTCAGTGGTCTGTAGGAGCCACGTTCTCTTTTTTTTTTCCTCTTTGCACAGATGGGATGGATAGGACCTGGATACCATCACAAGTGAAAGTGCAGCTTTGGATGGGATGAACCACCCTGCAGGACTGGGATGAAGCAAGATCCAAGCGCTGAATGTCCAAACTGGACATGCTGTTTTTCTCTGCCCCGTTCCCAAAGCACCTACCCCTGGAAGGAACAAACGCTCA
>NW_010578108.1:514101-532346 GCF_000705375.1 Tinamus guttatus
TAGATCCTGCTCTCACAGGGACCGAGTGCTTATTGGATTAAGTGGCTGCGTGATTAAATGATTTGGGATTCACCAAGCACCATGGTCTGCTGATCTGCTTGACTGTCTGGCTAAGCCTCTGTCCCCTTCCTGAGGTGAGGTCTGTCATCACTGGGATACGGATCTTAAGGTAGAAAAGACTAAAGGTGTCACAGACCCTGGTATGAGGCAGATCCAGTGACAAATGTCATGTCTGACAGATGCATTTCCAGCTGCTCTTAGAACACGGATAGTGACTCTGCAACATCTGTCAGCAAAACCTCCCCCAGACCTTCGCACTCTTCACCATGACAATGTCAGCCTGGATCTTCCTTGGTGCTATTTAAACTATTATTTTCTTCATCATCTCAACAACCTTTCATGGATTTGGGGGTCTCCTCTCTGCCAACCTTTGCTGCTCTTCCTTAAAATCACAGTTCTTTCAATCTTTCCTTTCATGATTTGGGATGTGTTTTAGTTGGTACACTTCTCATGAAACATAGGTCCAAAAACTGGACCCAGTGCTCCAGCCTCAGCAGCAGTGAGAGGAGTCAGGGAGGATCTCGCCCAAGGCTTGGAGCTCGTGTTTATATCCTCAGCACAGTTTTGTGCCCTGCTTCCATTTCTCCAACCAGTGTGGACCCCAGGCAAAACTGTTGCCAAAGTTGTTCCCCATCCCTGGCAGCCCTTAGGTGTCATTGTGGATTTGAGCTCCTGGGGACAGCACCTCTTGGGATGTCTCCTCCAGGCAACAACTCATTTTCAACTCTTTGAAAGAGTCCTCAATTACTGCCAATAATTTGGGGTTAATTGAAGAAAAATCACCAAGTCCTTATTCCAAATCCTAATCCTGAGGGATCAGTTAAAGTCCTGCTAAATTCTCAGCTTTGATAATCTACTGTTCCAAAGACTACCACAATCTCATTACGGTGGATACAGCCAATTATTCCCTTCTGCTAGTCTCATTCATCAACATTTCTACAGTAAAATCCCCATAGCGGGGATTTTAGTGGGGTTTTTTGTTTGTTTGTTTGCTTGTTTTTAATGAAGTTGTTGTTCAGGAATTGGCAAGACCAGAGTTTTGGCTTGCCCAGAGTTTCAGATACCCTGAATGAACTTTTTTGACTGGAGATGCCATTAGATCAAACAGCTCCAGATCAAGTGACTTAGCTTGAAAACAAGGGGATCCAGGACAAAAATTTTATACATATATATATGTGTGTGTGTGTATATATGTATATACACATATGTGTGTATAAAATATATACACACACATATGTATGTATAGTCATTGAAGCAGCACATAGCAAAAAATGGAACTAACTCTCAGCATCATTCTTTCCTGAATAGCTCCTAAAATAGTCTCTCTCTCTGAAGATAGTCCTGATCAAGTCAAAATGCAAGCCAGACAAGGCACAAGATGGAAGAGAACACTACCACTGGATAGTGAAGGAAACAGATCTATGCTACAAAAACCAAAACACTGCTATTATCTCTGGCAATCCTTCAGCAAGCCCAGACTCTGCTCAAATCACTCTGACAGGCAAAAGATGGATAAGTGTGGAAAATCTATTCCTTCCTCAATGAATTGGGTCCGTAAGTTAATTCCGCAGGGGTTAAAACATGCGCTGTGCATCTTGCCTATGTTTGCCTGGCTTCCAGTTCCAGCTCTGGGGTCTTGGCAACGCGAATGCAGCTCAGAGGGTTGTCCAGGCCCCTCAGCACCCTCGAGGAGAGCTGGGCAAGGCTGCTGGGTCCCAATCCAGCATGGGTGGCTGCAGGGCAGCTGCCTAACGCGGAGCAGGGGAATTGCACAGCCAAGATGTGCTGCCATCTCAGCAAACACCGCTGGAGGTCACTGTGTGCTGCATCTGTCTGCACCACGGTCCCGGTTTCGGTCCCCTCCGTTCCTCCTGCACCGGTGTGGAAGCAGGAGCAAGCAGGTGGACCCTCTTTTTCCCCACAAGCACTAGCATGGGGCAGGTGCAAACACCTGCACGCAGACACAGACAGCCACAGACAATTTCCATGCATGGTTAGGGAGCTCACAAGGGGAGATGATGCTCCGGGCTTGGTACTGAGTAACGGGCAGGATCAGGCTCCAAACCTCCCACCGGCTGCATCGCTCTGCATCAGTGACTACAAGGTAGTTAGGGTCAGCATCCCTCCAGGAGCAACAGGGGCTGAAAAATCCACCACAGTCGTGCTACACTTCAGCAAGGGAGCTACAGAAAATGAGGAAGATTGTTAATAAAAAGGCGCAGCAAAGAGAATTAAATTCTTAAGAGGTGGCATGCAGACTGGAAGCTGGGGTGGTTGAACAGTGGACAAGACTGTTAGGAAGTATCTTTACATTAAGATACAATAACACAGAGTATTAAGAAAGCATCATTCAAAAAGCCAGAACTGTTTCCAAATGAAGAACGTGGAAAGGATCAACTCCAGCAGATTAAATGCACAGATTTAATACAGTAGACTAAAAAAATCAGGAGTCTGAGGATTAACTAGCTTTAGGCATCAAAATTAGCATTAGAAATTAGCATTATGTCTTCTTCTTCCCAGTGCATTAGGAGTAAGGAATGTGGCAGGCAGCCTGTGGGACACTGATACATGCATGCAGCATTCGAGGAGCACAAAGACTTTGCAGAGAGGCAAAAATGGATTATCTGGATCAAGGTTATTAGGGAAGGGGGTCCTCGCACCAAACCAGGGACAGCTCAGGAGACTGAGACCAATACTGAACACAAGTGCTAATACAGCCTGTGGTTGTTGAAGGAAGAGCTCAGCAGAATAGGGGTGCCCTCTTCTCTTGCCTCCAACCCCTGCAGGCTCTGTGTGAAGTGGAGAGAAGAGAGGCCCTGACCTGGTGCTGGGCTGGAGAGAGCAGGCACACAGGGATCTCTCGTGCAGATAGAGCATGCACACGAGCGTGCACAAGGACTGTCGTGCTGGGAAGAGTCACTTCCCTTTTCTTTTCTTGCAGACACTGCATGGGACTGGTGTACTGGTGTCCACCACTCCTGTAAGGAACTCTCACTGAGCAAGGAGCAACCAGGCCCAGCAGAGCTCACACTTGTGAAGAGCAGCACTAGGCTAGATGCCCTAGTAATGAGCCTGGCAAGCAATAAATAAGTGTATGATTCCCTCTTCTAGCTCAGTGCCTGCCTTTGCACAGGGGTTCGGCTCTTTCCAGCCCTCAGGACTCTTCTGCCTATGTAACACATGCCAGGTCTCCCACTCTCCTCTCCTTCCTCACTTCTGGATGCATCCTCTTCCCAGTTCACTCCGAAGCAACACCTCACCTCCCCGCCAGGCTCGCCATAAACCCTCTCCCTGGGGGAAGGAGCCACGAAGGAACTGGAAATGTGACCGGCTCCTCTCCGCAAAGGACTTACGGCTGGACGGCAGAGCAGGAGGCGGACGTCAGTGATGTGGGACGGCAGTGCCTGCAGCTTGGCACACACGTATATCACGTTGGAGAACACCTGGTGGAAGCGGAGCTCCACCCGTGCCCCACATGGGAACACCACTACTTCATTAAGCATCTCTGGAAGAGAAAATTGAGTGGGATGAGCAGCACTGAACTCCTCGAGGTCTCATCAGCCCCCCAGCTGCTCTCTGCAGGCCAATGTCACACAACCTCTTCCCAAACAGCTGCGAGATTCCGTCTTTGCCTGTTGGCTCTTGCCACTACTTGCAGGCCTACCGTGGCTGCGGCCCCAGCGCAGCGCGGCCGCTCCCGAGGGGCAGACGGGGTCTGTGAGGGCCCGGGCTTCCTTCAGCGTGTGCTTGATCTCCATCACCTGCTTCCCAGTGACCAAAGGGTCCCGGCCGATATCTGAGAGAGAAATGTAGAGGCACTAAGGGCACCACAGCATCCAGAGCACCCAGGTCCCTAATTTTCTTATCTTGAATTTCAAATCTTGCATGAACATCCTAGCCGGGTTGCTGCCAGGCTGCTAAAACCTCTCACGAGGAATGTCCTGCTGTGCCTCTCCTGCATTTCTGGCATGACATGGTTGTGCAGGATAAGCAAGACTCACCTGTGCCGCCTAGTGTTTAAGGAATTCAAGGAATGGAACCAGTGATTTAGATGAAGGCTTTGCTCTGCTTTAACAATCTTACTGCATCTGCTCTGTGACTCCTGATGTCTCTCTTTGACTGCCAGGCCTCCCTGCCTTCCAGATCACAAGCATACACAAGTGTATTTTCTATTTTTAGGGAGAAGGGAGCGTGGGTGCTGATCTTTCCTCTCACCCTTGCTGGGATGGCTGCAGAGATGTTAAGCTTGCTCACTTTCTGCTGAAACCTCCTTTTACCACTGCTACTGAAATAAGTGATCTCTAGCTTAAAAGCACTACCTTACCTTCTAACACATCCTCCAGCATGTGTGTAACTTTTTTCTCCTGCAGAATATGTTTCTTCAGATATTTCATGAAGATCCCAGAGCTGAATTCCCCATCCTGCAATTCATAGGCTTCTGCATCTTCACTTCTGAAAAAAGGAAATGACTTGTTCTTGACTTGTTCTCACCTTTCTGTGACTAGCAGGAAGCCCTGCGGTACTTAGGGCTTGCTGACATCCTGGCTATATTGGCTGAGTCTAGCTTTGGTTAACTGCTCATGCAACTGCACAAGTGAGGGTGGGAAAGGCTTGAGCAAGCAGAGGGAATAGATGGGAGAGGAGAGCACGGCCTCTTTTGCCAGTCTGGTGGGTAACAGCAGCTGAAAAGCTTGCAGGACTTGCACTCTTGTCCATCTTGGGAGGCTTCAGGTAGCCTCCTCGAGGCTCATGTGCCTTGGGAAGGAGGCTCAGGCACAGAAGGACAGAGGGCAGGAGCTAATGCCATCCTCACAGGGAACTGAGGATTGATGAGTTGTGTGAGTTCAGGAGAGGCATACACTGTGTTGTGGGGCAAGACTCCACTCACAAGGCCTTGGAAATGGGGTCAGACTGGATGGCTGCAGCCACTGGCAGTGCAGCGAAGGAAAGAAGCACCAGAAGAGCAAACGCTAGAGGGGCAGGGGGAGAGCCAGGAGGAATATAAGAAAGATCCTCTCAAGCCTCCAAAGCCACCAAGGGATGTTAGGAGACAGGGCTATGCCAGCTTTGGGCTGTGCTGGGGTCTCACATTATGGCATGGCCATGGCAAAGTTTACTTACGTGGCATAGCCATAAACAGTATTGCCCCAGGGCTCCAGTGGCTGTACGTGGGACAGGGCACACTCTGGGTTGTACCTGGAAGAGGAGACCAAGTGATGAGTTAGTGTCGAGGTCATCAGTCACTTTGCGCACATGTATGGGTTCACCTACTTCTAAGAACATTAAATCTGTCCGGGGTGACCAGTTTCCACCCCAAATGCTGCCGTGCCCACACTCGATGGCAAGCCTTGCTCAGGAGCTCATCTGGCTGGAGTCAAATTGGACGGCAAAGGGCTGGTTGCTTCCAGGGTTTGAGCCTTACCCCAGTGATTTGGAGATGTTCTCAATCACACAGGAACAAGAGCTGAGAACACAGGCAGCGTTACTCAGCCCCAGGGGAGTTTGCTGGGGCTGAAGCTGGCAAGCTGAGGAGAACAGAAGGGGCTATTCCATGACCAGTAGCCAGCAGGTTACCAATTGCTGGTGGCAAAGTCTGGAGAAGCTGCTGAATGGTGAATATTCATCTGGCTTATATTCTAAAGATGCTCAGAAGAGAAATGCTGAAAAAGAGATGATTCTAAATATGAACACTGAATGGGGATGTCTGCTCCCAGGACTGAGGAGACACAGGACACTGGATCCCAAAATAAGCTGAGATCCTTGCTGTCCCCATGGTGGATGCTTTTCCTTGTAGGCTGCATAGACACAACCTGGCACCTGCCTTTCGTGACTGCACCAACAGACACACATTGCTACAGCTACAAATGCTCAGCAGTGGCATTTCCAGACCATGACTGAACACAGTGAGCAGTGACTGATCACTCCTCACTCTTGCACAAGCCCCCGTTAAAATCTCATTTATGTGGCACATCTCATGCAGCTGGGCTGCAGTGAATGATTCCATGATTCTGATCTGCATTCCAGACAGGAGATGGGGTCTTCCTTCTGCCCTAAGCAGCACGTGTTAGAAACTCTCCTCAGTCAGTGCCTGAGGTGGCAGTGTGCTGAAATTCCTGGAAGAAGCAATTGCATCCACCCGAAGTGAGCACTGATCTACACGTTAAGGTACTAGGTTACGCATAGACTCCACGTCCGTGGTTCCTCCTTCACTGACACTAAATATCTGCTATTATTTGGCCAAGGAGGATGTACTGCTTATTGACTTGCCATTTCTGATGGCAGCACATGGGGTGAAGAGAAGCTTCAAGCTAGACCCTTCTCTGTTAGCACACACGCAGCTCCTGCTCGTTCAAACAGGGTTGAGCAAGCAGACAGGAGACTGCACCTCCAATGCTCAACATTAATCCATTCCAGTTTAATAGGAAAAAAAAATGCTGATTTAAGGAGTGGCGTCAAAAGGCACAATTTGGAAATCCAGATGTTTTCCTAAGCTGACACACTGACTTAGGTTTTGCATGAAAAGCAAACCCAGGAGAAAGAGCTTTCTATAGCAATCCATCGCAAGCCCAGGCATAGCACCTACTGCACTGAGGTGCCATGTTCCCTGTGAGAAAGGGCTGGAAAGAAATGTCAGATGAAGGAGAGGGGAAAGAAAAAAAGACAGCCACGTAATCACATCTAAATGTCAGAGCAGATCTGACATCGCATCCTTCTCCCAAAGCGCCCTAAAAATTCACTGAGTGCAGAAACTACTGGGGATGCCAAGAAGGGAAACAGCAGCCCCAGAGCTATTTCATAGCCTGCTGTCATTCGTGTCAGAAACCCCGGTGCTGCCCTGGCACCGCAGAGCTGCGCGTGCCGTGCAATGCTCCGGCAGCGCCTCTGACAGCTGGATGAACTTCTGGCCTAACCTCTGCCCCCGGATCTGGCATGGGCTGCGGTGATGATTCAGCAGCTCTGCTCAGCAAAGCTCGTCTCAGCATTACAGACACAGGTCATCTAGTGCAATTTCCCTGCTCAAGCAGTGTCACCCATAGGCTGCTGCCCAGGACCCTGTCCTGACACCTTTTGACTGTCTCCAGAGAAGGACTCCCAGGCCCTTCTCTGCAGAGCTGCTCTGCAGCAGAAGAAGCCCCAGCCTATACTGGCACATGGGGTTATTCCTCCCACCGCCTTTGTTGAACCCCATGAGGTTCCTCTCTGCCCGTCTCTCCAGCCTGTCCGTGTCCCTCTGAGGGCAGTTCTGCCCTCCAGGGTATCGGCCACTGCTCCCAGTTTGGTGTCATCAGCAAACTAGCTGAGGGTGCCTTCGGCCCCTTCATCCAGGTCACTGATGAATAAGGTTGAACAGGTCTGGACCCGGGATCAAACCCAACTAGACTTTGTGTCACTGATCACTGAACAGGTCTGGACCCAGGATCAAACCCTGGTGGTTACTGACCCCAACTAGACTTTGTGTCACTGATCACAACCCTCTGAGACCAGCTGGTTCTCAGTCCACCTCCCTGTCTGCTCATCCAGCCCATGCTTCCCCAGCTTGCCTATGGGGATGTTTTGGGAGACAGTGTCAAAAGTCTTCCTGAAGTCACAGTAGACAACATCCACTGCTCTCATCTACCCAGTGAGTCGTTCCATCACAGAAGACCATCAGGTTGGCTAAGTGGGATTTCCCATTTGTGAACCCACACCGATTCCTCCCCACCACCTTCTTGTCTTTCTTGTGCTTGTAGATGGTATCCAGAATTAGCTGCTCCAACACCTTTCCAGAGATTGAGGTGAGATTGATTGGCCTGAAGTTCTGCAGGTCCTCCTTGCTCTTATTGAAGATTATTTTGAAGATCAGACATTTGCTTTCTTCCAGTCCTCAGGCACCTCATCTGACTGCCATGAGCTTTCAAAGGTGGCTGAGAGTGGCCTTGCAATGACATCAGCCAGCTCCCTCAGCACTCAGTGGGGAACCCATCAGGCCCCAGGGACTTGTGTATGTCCAGTTTGCGTAATCTTAACCAGCTCCACCAAGAGAAAGTTTTCCAGATTTTTTCCTTTGCTTCCAATGTCATTCCTGAGAGCTGGTGTCACCAATAAAGACTAAGGTGAAAAAGGCATTCGTCACCTCTGCCTTTTGTGCCCTTTGTCACCGTGGTCCCTGCCCCATTCAGTGGGCCCACACGTTCCCTGCTCTTCCTTTTGGTACTGATAGTTTACAGAAACTCTTCTTGTGGTCCTTGACTTCCCTTTCCAGATTAAATTCCAGAAGGGCCTTGGCCTTCCTAGCCTCATTCCTGCATATTTTGACAATGTCCCTATATTCCTCTCAGGTTACCTGTCTCTGCTTCGCCTTCTGCACGCTTCCTTCTTCTGTTTGAGTTTTGCCATTAGTTCCTTGCTCATCTATGCAGGTCTCCCACCCCCTCTGTTCAACTTGTTCCTCATTGGGACGGACTGTTCTTGTCCCAAGTTCTGTTACCACATCTAGAACATGCCAAGGGGCTGGTAGTTCTTTCAGGGCAGGGCTAAGATTTCTGCACTCTCAACATCTCAATCATCCTGGTTTTCTGGCCAGGACTACAGGAAGAAAAGGGAGACTTTACTGCCTTTGCCCTCCACGTCTTTACTGTCCTGTAGATCTACTGCAGGAGCTCCAAATAAATGAAATGATGACAGCTTTTACTGGATCAGTCTAACTTCACTGAAAACGAGCAAATAGCAATTTTCTGCCACTCAAAAATTAGCTGTGGGAAGTTATTTTTTCACAGACAGAGGGAAAATGCTGACCTCCAACCTCAGCATCAACCTCTGAAGTCAACTTCAAGACATGAAGTCTTTAGAAGTCTTAAAGGAAAGAAACACAAAAGTAGCACAGTTTATTTTCCCCATTGTGTTCCTAAATATCTCCTGTGTTGCACTCTTTTCACTGAGACATTAATAAAAACACAGCCAAGAGAAAAGAGATCTAAACAGCCCAGCTGAAGCACACAGGGCAACACGTACAGTGCAAGTGCAAGGTCAGTGAGCAAGGAAGCACAGTGGGCGAGCTGGCATGCCACCAACGCGTGTCCCACACAGTGACAGGAAGGGACCAAACTTGCACGGTGCCCTCGGTGGCCCTCCTGCACTAGCAGGGCCAAACAGCGGGGAGAAGGGAAATGTGAGAGGGATGTTGTTACAGGCTGTGAGACTGGGTGGTTCAGGACAGGGGGCATCATCTGGAGATGCAGCAGAGAAGGGGGCTGCTGTTTTGGGGCTGAAACGTAGAGACAGAACTGCTCTGTCTTCACGATGGGCAGCAGTGAACGCTCCACGTTAGCGCAGAGCTGGCCTTGCACAGACTCGAGGCGACCATCAGGCCTTGTTCTAATAGCCTCAGTCTATCAGGCTTCCTTATAAGAATCATCAAGGAAAACAATCAAGGAAAGGCAGAATCTGACACTTGCAAGGCTGAATCTAGAGCACAACTGAGAAGGCTGCCGAAGAGAACCTGCAAGACTCAACAGTCCTGGAAACTTTATGACCCAGTCCGAAAAACCTGTGACAAAAGTGTTGGGTCAACAGAGACACGTGCTGACAGCAATCAATGGCAACATCTCTGAACAGTGACATTGCTAAACAGGGATTGAGGCTGGTAGATGCTTCCCTGACCCATCTAAATGCTACGTTCTGCCCATCCTGGGAGAGCAAAGGTGAAAAGCGCCCTACCATTTCCTGCAGGTGTCCAGAAGGATGAGATTCAGGGCTGTCTGCTGCTGCTGCATCTTCTGGAGGATCCTCTGCACGCTGATGCAGTTCTCAGGGGCATAGGGCTGTGGGGCATCAATGGGGACCATGTAGTTCCTCCCTGAATGTTCATATCCATGTCCGGCGTAGTAAAATAAAGCTGGAAATGTGATGAGGACAGGATGAGTCACGATGCAAACCTGCAGGCTGTAACTAGCTCCCCACGACCACGTCCCATATACTACCCTGAAGCGATACTGGCGCAGGATAAACCTGGAGTTCCATTCTTGACAAAGTTTTGGTTAAAAATAAATAAAGTTTGGCTGTTAGTGAGAATGAGAAAATGGACAAAGAAATATTCTACTGTGATAAAAGATATATTCACAACCTTTTAAATATGAAGCTCCAGAGCATTCTAGTTTTGGAGCAGAGACTGGTAAGGCATTAGGTGATGGAAAACACCCTTCAACTTTCAAGAGTCAAGCTGTAGTTACATACTTATTAACCAGTGAAAAACAACAAGACAGACACCTGAATACCTGTACCACATGCATCAATGATCTCAAACCAGCTACCAGGCCTGGAAAGCAGGAAAGGAGTCAGACTCTTAGGGGTGGTTGTGACCAGGGACCTAAGTTCAACATCCAACAAAGATCTGGGTTTGAGGCTTTACTCTTAAGCATGAAAATCATAACAATAGTTTTTGGCAATTGGGAAACTTCCACTTGGAAAGCCCAGCACAGTGAAGCTGCTGCTTCTTGCTGACTTCCATTTAGCTCCCCAGCTCTGCATTTGCAGAAGGGCCTTCCCGACTTGCAGAGATCCTCATGTGAGCTGCAGCCTTCCCAAAGCAAGGGAAGGGCTGCAGGGTGATTTGCTAGCCCGTCCCAGCGCTGATACTGCAGGACTTGTTGAAAGACAACTCGGGGAACCAAAAGGTGTTGAAAACAGCTCGACAGGATGACGCAAATGGCTGTGATGCTGCAATTATGGGACAGTGGAGAACTAGAATTCAGAAATGGGAACAAGCAGCTGAGAGGCAGAAGCAGGGAAACTGCTTGAGTCAGATTTGCCGTTGGAAGCAGCAAATTCATTGAATAACCACCTTCTCTATATTCCTGGCACCGCTCTTACCTCTGGAGTTTGCAGGACACCCATTTGATTTACAATGCTGGAAGAGATGCAGTGGATGGAGCAGGAACTGAAGGACTGAAAGCATCATCTTGTTATAAAGACAACCTAAAAATCATCTTTGGTTTCTATTCTCAGGCAATGAAAGTTACTCCAACAGCTGTTTTCACAGGTGCCTGAAAGGTTTGGGTTCCTCTTGTTGTGGAACTCCAGACAGAAACAGTGGGCTTTGACTTGCAGAAGTGATAAACTTTCTTAACTTGAAATGGAAGCCACAAAACCCTACTGTGAAGCTATAAAAGCATATCAGATGGGATCATTCAGAAAAAATCAGAATCAGGCATTTCTGATTTGGCCTTTGAAGTAGTAAAGCTACAAATCCCTCTAGGTCTCATCTCTCTAGCTTTGTTTGGTACAAAAAATGAAGGTGAGATCCTTTATGGGACCAAGGCACTGGTGTGTCCAGGTAACTGACACTTGGAAAGAACTAAAGCTTTATACAAAAGTTCAAAAATAAGAATTAAATTGCTAGTCATCACAGGCTTTCCGTAATGCAAGTGAACCACCTGTAGGGATGATTTCTAAATGAGAAGAGGAAAATAACATAACAGAAATATTAAATAATAAAAGAACATAGCCAAGTATCACCTGGTCTGCTTATGATATGGTCCCTGCCTATAGAAATACAACGCAAATGTGTCAATGGAGATAGAGTCCAAACCCAGAGGGCTCAGGTTAAGACAGCAAAACCAACTCAATAAAGCACGTTCTAACTTTGAGGGGACTTGTTTAGCCACCCAAACATGCTATCGAGTGCTCCCTGCACTGTGTGAGCTACAAGACAGGAGCTATTCTAGCTCCATTTGAGAAACAGAAAACACCAGGATTCATGTTTGTTGAGCAGCTTTGCTGGAATCCTCTCTAACATGTTGTTCTTCCTCTTCTCTCCTTTTAAACAGGCCCCTCCATGTTTTGACTAAGAAAAGGAGAAGGTTTTTCTTTTTATTTACGTGTTTAATTTCACTGTCTTCCCACGTTTTGTGAGACAAAACTGCTGATCCACAACTAGCTTCTGAATACCGAAATATAAAGGGGAAGTTCCAGGGACTGGCTACAATACAGGAAATGTCAGCACACAGCTTAAATAACGTATGACGATCTATTCCTAGTATTTCCTTTGCAACTTTTTTTCTCTATTGCATTTCTGCCATTATTTTTTGACTCGGGGCTTTTTAGGATAGTTGAAATAACATCGAGGGAGAGTCCTCGCTTGCCTGAAGGTTACATATACAGGATGGGTTTGGGGCCTGGTGCTTTGGGACATTCTTGTAAGAGGAGATCACAGGTTCTCATGCAGATAAGCCACCATCTCTGGAAGGTGAATTTAAAAAAAAAAAGGTAGCTGTAGCTAGATCATTTTGAACACACAGTCATACCACACCGTTGTGCCTCAAAAGGAAGCCTGTGTTGGTGCAGGTCTTGAGAAATGAGGCCCGATAATAAAGCGTGTGAAGTCCTACATAGGGGCAGATAACCCCCAGGCATCATTTTGGCTGAGGAGCTACTGCTTGAGCAGCAGCCCTGAAGCCTGGACTCACGGTGGCCACCACGCTGAAGGGGAACCAGCGCTGGGGCTCCAGCAGGGCAGAGCAAAGCCTGCACGTACAGCAGGAGATGCAGGACCAGCAGGGTAAAGGGAGCTGTCACACCCTCTCCTTGGCCCTGGGGGGGTCCCACTTAGATCCTGCATCCAGTTTTAGGGCCATCAGTTCAAGATGGAGATGGAAGAACTAGAGAAAAGGCCAGCAAAGGCTACCAAGATCCAGGGTTAGTGTGGTGAAGTGAAGGTGAAGCCAGGATCTCACAGCAGGTTCCAGCTCCTGCTGTCTCCTACAGAGACAGCAAAACCCAAATCCTCTCACTGGTGGCAGGAAACATTGGGCAACCTGAGGAGGGTCAGGTTAGACATGAAGAAAGGCTTCTCCCTTCAGGGTTAGGAAGCCCTGGAACAGGCAAGGGGGGCAACTGGTAGCTTCAACCTTGGATATCCTTAAAAGCAGTTGATAACAGTCCTGCAGTGAACAGGATTGGGACTACAAAAGTCCCTTCCAACTAACCCCTATCAGCTATACAGGGCTCAGGAAGGAGACAAGAAGGTGGCCCAGCCATCCACCAGCATCATTTCCAGGGTGTGCACAGGTGCATCGGGGTTACACCAGCATCTCCCCCTTCAGCCTTGTAAAAAGCCTTCCGTGACTTAGCCCTCTCCTCCCAGCTCTGCTCAGCTCCATGCAACCACACAAAGTTCTCATGACTTCGGCTTTGGCGGTTGCAACACAGGAAATGGCACCTCAGGGTTCCCCGAGCAAGAAAAAAAAACAGGTGTAGGCAAGGGGATGGCTTTGCTTGTGCAGGTACCTGCCCAAAACACCTATGTGGGTGCACAGGATGTGCGTAAAGGAATGCTGATGAGCTCCGTAGTTTTAATAGGTGACCTAGATTGCCACTGGAGCAATCTCTTATCTCAGAGCTCTCCAAATTTTCAATCCATCAACGGCTTCTAGACCTTTATTCTGGAGCTCAGGCCTTGAAAACCCAATCCACAGAGCTTATGATGAGTTCTTGGCTTGTTCTAAACACAATAAGTTAATTTCAATGACTTGCTATTCCCTGTCTCTTTTAATTTTATGCCAGATAAACATCTGAAGAAACACTGGAAGATGCATCACAAGAAGGCACCCCACAGGTCTGATCCAGAAACCCTGGGGCAAGCAGCAGACAAACTAACCGAAGTTCCCACTGTAAGTTTGGATGCCACCCAATTATGACAAGAGTCTTCAACGTGATCGCTCAGACTGGCCTGATGGCTGCTGTCTCAATACATTAGCAGGCTACTCAGCTTAGAAAGCTGTAAAGAAAACCCACTATGACTGACAAACACCCAGGGCTTACTAAGATTCAGTACCTCAGCTGTTAATATTTTCCTTGCCACTGCATAAAGTCAATTTTGCCATAAAAAATCAATGGCGAAGAATGCAAAATGCTTTTTAAAAAAAAGCACGACAGCGTGAAAGGTTTGTCATTTAATTTTTTTTTGTTTTTCTCCCTCCAATGCTCAGGAAAATAAGGGAATCTCAGTGTAAAGCAAACGTTTTGTTGCCATATGTTATGATACAGACTTGCTGGGTTGGACCTGCAGCTCCTTACATCCTGCAGGATCCATGGTAGAAGTGGGTGAGCTCTCCAGAGGGAGCCCAGGAGAGCCACAGGACTCTGGCGAGGGAGAAAGGAGGCAATGCCTGAGATTGCAGGGGGATTTCAGAAAGAAACCACAAAAGGAAGTTTGCAAGTGAAATCATAGGAGTAAACTATCATCAGATGATGCACTCAGCCCAAGCGGTGACAACCCTGTGCTTCCTTTCTGCACCAGCTGAACCTCCCCGAGTGAGTCAGAGATTCCCAGAAGGAGGCAAAGTTGCTGTATTTCTTCACATGAAGATGTCATCTGTGCCCTTGCCCTTATTCTTTGCACAACATCCAAACCTTACACTGATCACTACACCGGCCCTGGCCTGCACTTACGTCTTCCATCAGAATATCCTAGAATGTCATGCAGACTGGAGAGCTGGGGGAAAAAAAGCATCCCAGGAAGGAGGCTGTGCCTCCCTGAGGCTTGGAAGACGACACCATCGGCCAGGTGTTTCCAGGGTATTTTATCACCTTGAGAGGGCCTCACAATCCCCGAGGAAGCTACTTTCACCAGCGATTCTGAAGGCCTGCTTTAAGATCCACGAGATTGGCTCTTTCTTAAGGAATGTTTCCCCCCCTTTCTCCCCACTGAGGACAGCATGCAAGTAGCTCCAGCAGCTCCAGCCTAAGCCACCTACAGCTGGGAATGCAAAGAAAAGGCTGCTTGTGTCTCAAATTAGACCACCAGGAAAGAGAAACGAGGAAATTGTGGCCGGCTGCAACACTCGAAATGAGTTTCTGCCCTCACAAAAGAACTCTGTGGGGCCACCAATATTCACATTAAAATTATCTTCTCTATCTTTTAAGAAGAAAAATTGAAACACCCTGTCCCACACAGTAGCTCCCTGAAACCCTCGCACAGAAGCACGAGACCGTGTTATTTGAGTTAAAAACTCAGAGCCATGTAACAGAGAAACACCCATCATGACTGTCCATAACCTGGCCAAACTGAACAGCATTTACCTGCCAAGCCCAATACTCCTGAAGACTGCGCTGCAGGGCCCCCCCTGTCCTACATAAAGGAAAGTTCAATTTCTTCCTTTTAATATAGCAGCAGTTATAAACATTTCTTGCTGAATCCCTGCTCTTCCCTAGCAGCAATCACTGTTAAGCTGGCGTTGCCTATTGCCTGCTTGGCCTCAGCGGGTGGCCGGGCTGCTTGGCCTTACCGTAGACCCCTTTCCCCAGAAGCTGCAGGAAGCGACCGACCGCCGTCATCATCTCAGCCTTGTTCAGGTCCAGAAGAGACACGACCTGGAAGCCCAGTTGCTTTAGCAGAAGACTCAGTTCAAATACATCTGTGACAGGAGCCATAAGGTTTGGATGATGCTGGTAATGGTTGTTGCCCACTAAAAGCGCTATCTTGTCTGTAGCTAAGAGAAACACCAAACACCAAAACTGTAAATGCTCAGCAAGGATCAAGGTATTGCTTCATTCAGTTAGACTGAGGATACATGAAATCCATGAAATCTTTTTGTATATTTAGTTGGGATATAGGGCATTCAGCAGCCACAGGAGAAGAGAGCTTCGTCCTGGTCTGAGGAGCTTTTTCAAAGGAGGCAAAAAGGTGTCACACAAACAAGACTTTTATAGTCATTTTGTAGGCAGAGATTGAATTACTTATTAGGAAAGTTCTTACTCTGCTTTTGATTCATTCTGTGCCTTGCAGCTTTGATGCCAAAAGACCAGCACCAGCAGAGCACATGACAATGTGGGCATAAAGGCACAAAACAGTCTCTGCAGCAGAAAACACTCCTATGTCCTGTCCTCGCACCCACTTTAGAGCTCAACTTCGAAACAGGGGAATAACTGCTCAGAAAAAAGACTTGCAATACTCACCAAAAAACTTTGCAGGGTGACACGTACCTGGAAACAAAGACAGAAGTGATAAGCACATGCTCAGCACCCAGGTTCCCAATGCCAACTCCGATCACAGGTCTCAAACCTGCCCCCCTAGCTACACAAAGTCGGATCAAAAACTGCAGCATCGCAGCTGATTGAGCGACACAGACTGTAAAACTGCTCCTCAGACCAGTTTTACATAACCCACTTACTAACCTTAGAGATACTAGACTGCTCATTTCAAGAGCCTGCCTGCACCGGCCCCCCAAAAGTAGCTGAACTGACACGTGGGCAGCAAAGGAGAAGGGTGAACGGTCAAGGATGAAGGCACGAGAGGAAGGTGCCAGCACGAGAGCAGCTGAGAAGGCCAAGGAAGCAAAGCTCAAAGAAGGAGCAGGCTGGGGGAAGGAGCGTAGGGCTGCCCATGTGGAAGCCTGCACTGCCTGTTTCAGCCCTGCTGCTCTTCCCAGGATGACCTGCCTGCTCCCTCATTGCAGGGAGAGCAAAGGAAACAGGAGGACTCGAGGAAGAAACTCAGACAACATTGGCTTTGAAGCAAAAAGCATCTCCCTATGAAAGGTCAGCATTTAGGAAGCAGACTGTTTGCTTTAGATAAGATTTCCAGCGCGTTTCAACACTCTGCTTTGCTTTTCTCTGCCTTTTAGCAGTTCCGGCTCAGAAAAGCCACCCAAACATGAGTCATTTTCACAAGATCCACAAGCTTCCCTGCCCGAGTGAGCACGGCGTGGAATTTCACTGATGCCAGCAAACCCAGCAGGCATCTGTGCAGGCATCCCATCCCCTGAGCTCTCCTCGCACACAGCCTCTAAAAGTCATCATTACTCTGACAACTTCTGCTTTTTTTTTTTATATATATATTATTAATAATAATCCAGCCCAGAATAAAGCTCTAGAACCCTAAAGGTTCTAAAAGAAAAAAGGGAATATTTTTAATTGCATAAATTTCATGGATTTGGAGGCTTTTGGGACCTTTTTTGGATACACAGTGCTGACAGTGCTGCTAATGCTCCAGGGAGAAAGCATCAGCACAAGCCCATTTGTCCTCTTTTCTTTTTTTTGCCTCCAGCAGAGCTGCCTGTAGCCTTCACATTTTCAACCCAGCCCAGTCCGATACCCTTTTTTGCTACCTGTCTCTTCTGTTTTGCCAGCTGCAAGGAGTGAAGGAGAGTGGACAAGGCTCCCTAGTCATACATAACCAATTTGCAGCTTAAAAAGATTTTACAGGCAATGTAAATGGCCAGAGAAGAAACTTATGGCAGAGAAAAATCTCTAGATGGAGTCAAGAGCCAGCAATGCTGCCCTGTGCTATTCCTGTCTCATGGCGTAGCAAAGGCACAGGATCAAAGCAGCCATCAGACAGAAGGTGGAATAGATATAAGGCTCTGGAAAGCCATCTTTTCCCCTAAATCCCTTAGGTCATACAGGAATTGGGCCTGGCCAGCTCTGCTGAGCTGCCTTAACCTTCCTGAAACAAACACAGCCCTTGCCAGCTCTATAGATCTGAGCACATAATACTTTCTCTCAGTTTCAGGAAAGGATCACAGCACAATCTGGGGTGACAGCTATTAAATCAGCACCTCAGCAGGGCAAGAATACCCAAGTGAGCATCAGAAAGCACAGTGTAACATGGCAGGCTTCTTATGAGGTGATCAGAGGTGCTTTAAAAGCCGCCTTCAAACCCGCACAACCCAAAACTGAGGCAGACAGACAGCCAGCTGCCAAGTACCCAGGATCCAGCTACGCTCGCCCGTGCACATGCTGATCTGCTTGCCTGACAGCTCCAACACAGGTCACCACTTCTCCTTGCTACTCCCAGACATCAGAAAGACCCCCTTGTGTAGTTCCATGTCCCACAAGATGCTTCCCTTAATGCGAAAGCCTTTTCGATTTCAGTCATACCACAGAATACAGTGGTATCCTTGTGGCTAAGCAGCTGTACAGATACGCAGGAAGATCACTTGAGTTTTTCCTTTTACAGACGCCATTTCCCTCGCTAATTTTGAACTCTGTTATCAAGGAATTCCATTTATCACTGCTCTGGCCTGTCAGCAGGGACTAACAGACACCCACGTCCTCAGCTTTTGCAGCTCGCTGAGATCACCGCTTCAAGTATACCCAAGGTGTGAAATTGTGCTTTGCAGGCAGTTTCAGTGACAGCTGCCACAGGGCAGCCAGGACGCTCCAGTTTCTCTGCAGAGCCCCACGTTGCCTCTTCTCGAGTTGCTATG
>NW_010578108.1:536113-585449 GCF_000705375.1 Tinamus guttatus
CTCCGGCCCGGCCCGGCCCGGCCCGGCGGCCGCCTCCTTCTCCGGGCCCGAGACGTCCCGCTTACCTCGCCACAGTCACCCCCATTCCCACAGATACCCCCACACCCTTCCTGGGGACACCCCCGTCCCTACAGCCACCTCCATCCCCTCCACACAGACACCCCTATCCCCACAGATACCCCCACACCCTTCCCGGGGACACCCCCCAGCGCTGCAGCCTCCCTCATCCCCTCCCCATGGGCAGCCTGATCCCCACGGACACCTCGCTCCCCACAGCCACCCTCACAGCCCATCTCCGCAGACCGCCCCCATCCTCAAAGCCACCCTCATCCCCACAGCCATCTTCACACCCCATCCCCATGAGCACCTCCGTCCCTGTCCCACCAAATGCCCCCAATTCCTGCTCCAGTGTCATCTCCATCCCCACAGCCACCCTTGTCCCAGTCCCTCCAGCCAAACTCACCACATACCTATAGGCACCCTCACCCTCAATCCAACCTAACCGCTGCCCCCACATCCCTCCTCACTTTGCCCCATGGCTTCCTTCCTCCCCAGCTAGCACACACTATGGCCACCTCACCCCCATCCCTATGGCCACCCTCAACCGCACAGCTACCCTCTCCACCATCCCCTCACCGACCCTCACCCTTATTCCTACATCCTTCACGCTTGGACCTTCGCCCTTGTCCCCATGGCAGCTCTCCCCCAGCCATCTCTCCTCACAGCCACCCTGTTGTGCCTGCTGCCGTACTTGACCATGCCCGTGGGCTCGTATCCCAAAAAGTCATGCTGCACTGCCTTCTCTTAGCTGTGAGAAGGCCAGCGAGGACCCAGCCTGCGCTGGTGAAAATCTTCCCCACTTTTTCCAATGAAAAGCCAACCCTGCCAGGCATCGTGAGGGCCTCAGGGGAAGCGCAGCTGAGCCAGCCAGCCCAGGAGTTACACAAGTCCCTCCGAGACAGGGCAGAAAGGGGACAGACCAGGGCCAGGGGCTCATTATCCGCCTGAGGCCCGGCTTCTCTGGAGCAAAGTTGTGGCTTCTAGAGCCTGTACTGTAAACTGATTCTACCTGATTCTACTTTACTACTGTAAACTGATTCTACCATCTAACTGATGCGGCCTCAGAATCATTCACTGGTTTGACTTTGTTCTTATAGACCGCATTTTTACCTTCTTGGTATGGAGGAAAAGTATAAAATCTCTCCCCTGTTCCTGAAGTCTCCTTCTTTGGCTACTGAAATGAGTTTGAGGATTCATTAATAAAGCAGCCAATTGATTTAGGAGTTAATTTTTAAGGACGCCTCTGGGAATGGAGCACTTGTGCCTGTATAAATTTTATCTCAAATAGTCTTTTATAGCAGAATGAGAGATCCTTCAGGCCCTGCTGGAGTTATAACTTAATGAAATGAATTACACTTGTATGCAGGTTGCACTCAGAGAAACTCGATGGCAGGGACCGTAAGGATTCATTATCGCTATTCCAGGCACTCATGATTTGTATTTACAGACAAAGTTAGGACAACGAGCAGACTCCCCTCTACCAACAGTATCTCAGGTGGGGCAGCAAAAGAACTTAGTGGGAGGAACGTCTATGTGTGATGGGTGCTGCTAAGTGCAAATGAGCCACACAGCCCAGAAGTGGGACTGCATGCAGCCACAGACCCACTAGCACTTCGCAGTGTGAATCTGCTGGTGGTTAAACCAGATTGGCATGGCCTTCCTTTGCACTTACCTCCTCAGCCACCTCTGAGAGGCCACAGGCACAGTGTATGGGCATACCAAATCTCCTTTTTCTTGATTTTTAATACCTCTAAAGAGGGCCTGGCCAAGCATTTGGAAATGTGACTGTTACATTAAGCATATTAATGGCTTGCAAATTAAGATTCTGACTCATTATATTCCAGCAGCTTCATTATGTTCCTGTGATGCAGAGCTCTTATAAATACAGCCCAGGTAACTAGTAAAAATTAAATTAAACCCAAACACTGTCAGAAAGCTATAGATGAGACTTCTGTCTGATACAGTTATCTTTTCAAACAGCTGAAGACCTTGCACTGGGGCTACTTAGAGCTTCATCCTTTATCAAATCCCTAGTCAAAAATTGAATTATGCCTATCCAATGAACTTGGAAAGAGTTCTGTCCAGGTACAGTCTGCACGAATATCTGCCAAATACTATATTTCTGTCTCTGTGCTGGTTGTAGAGTTTGTGGATGTCACGTTGGAGAGCAGGGACAAGTCTGTGTGATTTTAGAAATGGAGGAACATGTGTGCATCTGTGCGGCATAGGAAAGGAAAGAATATGTTGTGTGAGAGGAATGTGCAAACATTTGTGTCTCTCAGCAGCTGTGAATCAGTGCTGGATTTGCAGGCAGAGAAGAAAAGCTGTGCTAACAAGAATGCAGGGCTGAGGCCTTGTGACTGACTGGTTTACACTTCAAACATTAAATGCTGAGAAAAGTGACTTTTAAAACAGAGACAAGAGCAGAGGGCAGTCTCACTCTCTGCTAACAAAATGACTAGAGACCAGATGTTGCAATAGAAAGCTCTGCTTCAGCAGTGTAACTGGCACAAGAATCACTGAGAGTTCGAAAGGGCAGAAAATAAATCCCCATGTGTCTGGATGAGGGATCAGTCACTAGAACAGGATTCATCTCAGCTAAATGGAGCCAGTAGGTGTTAAGTCTGTGCTCACCATCCAGACTTCCCTTCACTAATAGGGTGAGCCACAGAAGCACACTGTGATTGAGGTGGGAGGGGAGCTCTGGAGACCTCTGGTCCAACTCCCAGCTACAAGCACAGTCAATTTAGATCAGTTGCTCAGCTCCTTGTCCAGTCCAGCACCTTGTCCAGACCAGAGTTTACTATATCCTAGGATGGAAATCACATAGTTCTCTGGGCCTCTGTTCTAATAGCTGATACTCCTCCCAGGATCTTTTTTTCTCTAACATTGAATCAGAATTTCCCTTGTGTTTGTTGCTTCTCATTTGACCACGCTGCCCCTCAGAGAAGACTCTGGCTCCGTCTCCTCTACGCCCTCTTATGACGTAGCTGAAAACAGCAACAAGATCCCCCTTTAGCCTTCTCTTCTGAAGACGTAACTAACCTAGCTCTCATATGTCATGTGCTTGAGCTCCCCTAATCCGCTGGGTGGCCTTCCCTGGACTGACTCCAGGATGTCATGTCTTTCCTGCATTTGGGAACCTTAAACTGGACACAGTCTCACCCCACAGAGCAACACAGCCCTTCCCATTCTGGGCGTCCTTCTCAAGTGGTCATAACTGTCTCTTCTTTCCCCTTTCCAAGGGATAGGATGAATGGTGACAAGATGCTAAAATAACATGTAATTAATATCCTGGAACTTGAATTTAGGTTTACTGAAGTCGATGGACCTTTCAGAAAAGGAAATATAAGTGGCAGAATGCCACATTGTATTCTCCCAGTCTCACATCCTGCCCCTATACTGGGCTGGGGTGCACAGAGGATGTGAGACTGGGGTGTGCACAGAAGGAATTGTCTCCAGAGTGTTCTAGGACTTAATCACTCAGAGACTTCTTGACCAAAAGCGAGTGTCCTTCTCCAGAACAAACATCCAGATTTTCCTTCCACATATTCTCTGTTTCTTTCTTTCTTTTAAATTCCTATTGATGTTCAGCAGCCACAGTATTGTGCAGCAAGCACCTCCATTGCTCAATAGCAACACGCATGAGGAAGCACCTCTATTTTATTGATTTTACCACACGGTAATGTCACTTGGTGCCCCTAGAGTTATTTTGAAAGACAGTTTCTCTCCATCATTCAGGATTGTGTGGACCTTTATCATATGCACCTTTGTTGTCCTTCCACTGAGGAGTCCACATCTCTGCAGTTGTTCTTCAAGCTTGTTCATAAGCTCAAAGCAGGTTGGTTTCCCATCATGAAGACCACTCTTTACCATAATATTTTCACTTTTACAGCAATGCTTGTTGCTACCATTCTTATGTTCTTCCTACTCAAGAATATACCAGCTAGAAGACAGCAGTTCTTTAGCTTCAACTCTGAGCCTCTTTAGTACCAGGAAAGCTCTAAGAATATGGTCCCCTCTGTATTACCTGTCACATGCCCCCATTCTTCCTTAGACTATGTAGAAAGTAATGATACTCCTGGTGCAAATGAATGTTGTAGCACAACATATACTGCAAAGGAGCTTGCAGAAGCAGAGAGAGGGGGAGTAATGTGACGGCTGAGAGGGTGGTAAGGTGCAAAGGAGATGTAGTGCTTTCTGTCTCCTGTTGATTTTGGGAGCATAAGCATTCCTCCTTAAGCAAGGCAGCCATAAGTGCCCCACACTTCAATGGGGCTGGTGCCCCACTGTGCTATGGGAGATGGAAAATGTATTAGGATGGATCGCCTATTACAACAGACAGCGTAAAGACCACAGCACAGTGGCTAGTTCACCAGCTGGGAGGTCATGGGCAGACAACAGATCTGGACGAAATTTGTTCTATCAGTCAATGCTGTGATAGAAAGATCTGGTTTTAACACTTAAGTGCCTTCGGCATACAATACAGCAGCTTGACAAGCAAGATGAAAGTGGAACAAAAGCAACTTCAATTCTATTATGGATTGTGTTTTCATTCGGTATTAAATCAGTCTCAGTAATCTGTGACATGTAGCCACCTTTTACAGCCCTCCTTTGTGCTGTCCTCTTCAGGGAGACAAAATAAATATCTCCACAGAACTTCTCATTGGGTGCCCAGGAGGAAAAAGCAGGCAGACAAGACATAAAATGTTCCTGAGACTAACAAGAGGACGTGACTACAATGATTATGTTGAATAATACTGCCTGTGAGGGCAGAAATATTGCACTGCCGACATAATGGGTAATTTTGTAACAGAGCCCAAGGCATCTCTGAGGTGTCAGAACCCCAAAGCTGACCAATGCATATGTAGGGGAAGATAGCTGTGAGAAGCCACTCTAAATGCCAGATTATATATTCTAACCCCTCCAAAATGAACTTGAGCTTGAAAAGATGAATTTGAAAAGATTTGTGGTCAGTGGCTGAGATAAAATTTTATGAGATAAAATTTTAAGAAATACTGCAAGTCTCAGGCTGTGATCTGCAGAAAAACTACAGTAAACCCAGTCATTAAATAGTAAAATGGCATTTAAATGAAGAGAGGCCCTCAGGGAGAAGGAAGAAATTCAACTCCAGAGAGAAGGGGAAGAAATAGCAGTTATCCTGGATATATGCTTGGTAAAGTTTTCAGAGACATAGAGGTCCAGAATGAAGACTAGAGCTTCAGACACTCCTTGTCCTGTTGAATTCTCATTCGGTGGTTGACTTGGTCCTTTCTTCGGGAAAGGCCACCTCCGTGCAGTGAGCCATGTGAAGGAGACACACCATCCCACTCTGAGTTGTGGCACTTTGTCATATAGAGGCCCCATCCATACTGTGAGGTACGTGAGGGAGGCATGTGACGCAGTGGCCTTCATCTAGGTGAGCCCTCTCGGTGCCATGAACTGTATGAGGGAGGTGTGCAGCGTTCATCTAGGAGAACCCTCTGGGTGCCATGAATCGTTCGAGAGAGGTGTGTGACACCACAGCCTTCATACAGTAGAGCTCTGGGTGCCCCGAAGTGTGTGAAGGAGGCCTGTGGTGCCATGACTGACAACATCTGTCTATGCAGGGCAGCCCTGGGTGCAATGAACAGTGTGAGGAAGGCACGTGGTGCCGCAGTTGATGGCACCTGTCTGTCCAGGAGAGCTCTGTGCGTGCCATGATGGAATGAGGGAGGTGTGTGAAGCCAAGGCCTGCATCTAGCAGAGTTCTGGTGCCCTGAATGGTGTGAGGGAGGTTGTGGCGCCATGGCCTTCATCCAGGAGAGCCCTCTGGGTGCCATAAAGTGTGTGAGGGAGATGCATGGTGCCATGGCTGCTGGCACCTGTCTCCATCCAGGAGAACCCTGTGGGTGACATGAGTGGCATGAGGGAGGCATGTGGCGCCATGGCCTTTGACTCGGACAGTCCTGGGTGCCACGAATGCTGTGAGGGAGGCACATGGCACCACAGCTGACAGCACCAGTCTCCGTTCAAGAGAGCCCTGCAGGTGCCGCCAGCTACTGGGGCAGCTGCGGTGTGCCGGGGCTGGACACCGTGGGAGGAGTCCAAGGAGCGTGTGGGAGCTGTAGAGACGGTGGGGGGGGGGCGGGGGGGCAGGGCCCGCCCGGCCGCCGCCATGGGCTCGTCGCACCGGGCCCTCGACCAGTCCTATGTGGGCAATGGGCTGCTGTTGCCGCGCCGCTCGAGCAGCGTCGAGAGCGCCGAGGAAGCTGAGAGCGAGGCCTGGGCCTCGCGACCCGACCGCCGCAGCTACCTGCTCAGCATCCGCCCCGAGAACAGGTGAGGGCGGCCGCGGGGTCCCCTGGTGAGCCCCATGCTCCTGAAATGCAAGCCCGGTGGCTGTGCCCTGCTCCACAGGAAGGGTTCAGTCCCGCGTCCCCCTCGGCTGGGAGCCTGAGTGAAGCTGCTGGGAGGAGAGGCTAAATCCAAGGAGCGGGAGTGCTGGGGGTGGTGGGGAGGCAGCGGAACGGGCTGCCAGGACACCACGTTGGCTCTCAGGGCTGCAGGACGGAGGTGCTGACTGCGAACAAGATGTGAAGGGACAGTGGCGTTGAGCCCAAGTGTCTTGAGCGACTGAAAAAGCAGCGCACAAGAGATGGGGCAATGAGGCCGCCTTGTCCAAAAATAATTTAAAGAGGAGTGGGATGCACTGCACCCCCCAGTTCCAAGATCGCAAAGTGTTTTTGTGCTGGTGGGATCAGCAATTTCCTTTATTTTTAATTATTTCCCCGGTGAGGTGATGCTTCAGTGTAAAGCAAACCGATGCGACGAGCAAACTCAAAAGGGTATCGCAGCGTCTTTTGTCCCTGAAGACGCATCTCTTCTCCCAGCACGCGCAGCCAGGAGTGATGTGCCCGCGATTCCCTGCAGGCTTCTTCCATGCTTAGAAGAGGAAAGAAGCTGCCTTGACGTCTGGCACTCGGGTTCTCAAAAGCGATTTGGTGCTTGCTTGTTTGTAGCCCGGGAGGGGAGGCCGAGCTTGTCGCTTCCCAGAAAGGGGATGTATTTTTGTTTTAGTTGCTGGGGCAGGGATTGTCACTGTTGTGCATCTTTCTATAACAGGGCAGGTATGTAAAGTAGACAGTCTTGCTGTAAAAATCCTGATGGACACTAGCTCCTGTGTCTCTTCTTACTTCAGTAGACCCAAGCCGAACTGGCAGGCAGGAGACCGCGCTGACTTCCCCAGCTTCGTTGTAGTGAAGCTGCTTGAGTGTTATCTACGCCAGGCTCCAGGCAAGAGGCCTGGTGTGTGTGTGTGTGTCTTATCTTATTGCCAAAAAGGAATTTCTGCAATGTAGATATGGACTGAGTAGCGATGAGAAGTACATTCCAGGGTTAGAAGTGGCCTTAGGCATAGGCTCTGTGGTAGAAATAAGGCTCTTCTCTCATGGGAAGTGTGAGAAATATGTTGCCACCTTAGGCTGAGGCACAAATAAAGCCCACAAACTACGTAAATGCACTAATCTGCAACTTGCATGCTCTTAAAATGAGTGCGCATTTTCCGTAATGATTTTTTAAATGAGTGATTGCTCAAGGATTTATGCCTCAAAGAATCTGAGATGCGAAAATTAATAAATAGGACCCTGAAAGATTCCAACTTCAGAGTTAGATGTTGAAGATGGGGTGATGCCAAAGTTTAGTTGCTTAATGCAGAACCTTTGTGCTTGTATCCTATCGTGCAAGCTATGTGTATATATGTGTGTGTATATGTTATATACCAGGCCACCTTCAGCACCAGCTAATGCTCATATAGCATCTACAACTAATCTGTGACTTCAGACTTCAGAGTACACTTAATCCCAAAAGGAAGTCTGTAATGGAGTACAATATCTTCCTTATACTGCTTAAAAAGTCCTTAATAAATAAGCTGTTGAGGTCTTCGGGTTTTTTTAAAGCCTGTCTCTCCTCCCCCCTCATTCCCCCACAAGTATATTGCAGCTTTAATCAGTCTATTTGTAAAGGCGGGTTCAGGTAACATCTCCAGTGGTCCAAGCTGTTTTTCCCAACTCCTGGAAACTCTGTGGCCAGTGAAGAAAGTGCCAAGCAACGTGGAGCTCACATGCAGTGAGCCTGACATGTTCCGGATGTGTTGACGACTCTGCAGCTCGAGCACAGGAAATCCAGGCTGGGTCTGCAAGACTCCGAGTCCTCAACATCTTGAGCTTGGCATGCTGGTAGTGTATAGCCAGTACACGCCTATTTCCAAGCAGCAGAGCCTTGAATTTTTGAAGGTAAAGGTGTATTACCTTCATCTTGACATTTAATCTGTAATGGCTTTGTTTTCCAAAAGTTTAGCTGATCCATTTTCCAGCTTGCTTATGTACTTGATCATCAAAGCCTACAGCAAGGCAATTTCATTTTGCTGTGAAAGATGCTCTCCGAATAGCAAAGCTGACATTTTTCCATTTTTCTTCTATCCATCTATTCATAAAATAGCTTCCAGTTTCCCTGACCAAAAAGAAAAAAAAAAAAAGGCACTAATACAGAAAGGTCTTGTTCCCTGCTTGGCCCTGAATGTATCTGCAAGCGCTGAAGACTTGAGCCAGGTGCAGTGGAAATTCACAGTAAACTGCCTTGTTGTCTGGGATGCGGGGTTTTCAAACGAAAAGGGCTTTTTGTACAGTAATTAAATAATGCATCCTATCAGTGCTCAAAAGCAAGCAAGTGGAATTGTGTGGCAAGACTTTCAGAAAGCAATTGAGCTTAATGAAATGCAGAAACATCTGGAGAGCTTCCCTGGGAACATTTGAAAAGCAAGATGAGTGAAAGGCAGATAACATTCAGCGGTTTTCTTTTTGACGCCGAATGTATTTGAATTTGGTGGGTTTGAAGCTAATGGAAGCAGAAAACATAAGGTGCAGGCACAGAATTGAAATTGGAGGCTGCTGTGGTTGTTGAAAAGCGGAGCGCATATTCTGATCTGAAGAAAGTGGGTTTTTTCAGGCTTCGCTATTCCTGTCATATATATTTATAGAGTATATTTAACTGGAGTCTTTACGTCCACTCTCTTCACCCCGTCGCGGAACAAAGCACTAGAAAGTGACTAGTGACATGACAGAGGCACTTAAAGGCATGGGAATGCCTTTTGAACAGAAACTGAGTTTGGGATCCTTACTTCTGAGGAGTCTCACGGGAAAGTTTCATCTCTACAGTTGCATTAATGAACTGTGTAGAAAGAAGAGCCTGGGTGGTTTTACTTGGTCTAATTCCTTAGGAAGAAAGAGACACTATGTAGATTGAAAAGATACTGATTTGAAAACAAGTATGTGCTTTTTCCCCTGATTTTTACGTGCAGAAATTGGCTGTAGTACTATAGAGTCTGGAAGATCAGGGATGTTTGCAGTTGTCAGAGAACATTCATCCCTTATTACAGAGAATATGGGAGCTATTTACTTTCTTTGTCCTCCCTTTGGAGCTGCTCTTTAAGAAAAACCTTTCCCTTGAAATGGGTAGTGGCTATTCCCTTTCCCTTGAAAAACCTTTCCCTTGAAATGGGTAGTTTAGTGGCAGTATATTCAAGGCACAATTTCAAGCTGTCTTTTTTGGGTACCCTTTTTGTAAGAGCTCTCCAAGTTTAGAGGGTATCTAGTTCAGAGATGCAATTTTATGTAGACTTGTGACAGGGGCTTCATCCAAGTCCTAGGAAATTCCTCTGTTGTCTTGGTATGAAACAATTTGCACCTCTTATTTAAGGCAGATGTCTGCCCCAAGGTCTTGCTAAACCGTTGATTCCCTGCTTGAATACCCTTCTGCTGTGGTAGCTTCATCTATGTGGCTATTTATAGAGTATAGTGACATTGCCTCTGATCTCTTCTTGGACAACTGCCTTTACTTCTTGTGGCAGTTCAGCTCAGGAGAGTGCTTTGCAATGATTCTATCTATTTATTTATTTTCCCTAAGCCTCTGGCTCTTCTGTTTAAGAACCATTCCCCATATTCTATCTCTTTCATTGCACATGAAGGTGGAAGATCTGTTGCTGTAATCGAGCGAGCTGAAAACACAAAGGTGTTAGTTCCTGAAAAACATGCTTAGCTTCCAGGCTGGGGGGCTTCTCTGTTCAGCAGTTTGATGTCTGTGACTTCTTATGGGCCCTTGCTTTTGCCAAGAGGTATAAATCTCTGCTGAGAAAGCCACTGAAGCATCTGAGGGAATTGGGGTTTTCTGTCTTGTCTGACTAAAGTGTCTGAAACCCTGGAAGAAGACACGCCTGGTACTCACTCAAATGGCAGAACTGAGTCTATGAATGGGTCGGTCTCCAGTCCGTAGGCTCTCTAGATGTTGGTAGACTATTGGTACAACTACCTGCACAGCAGTGCCCTGTTCAAACGAGACAGTTTTATGTTACGCAGATAATAATCCCAATAATAATTCCAAGATGCGTTATTGCCTCCCTTTCTAGAGCACCCTCACCATATCTGCTAGAAGTTAAGTTGATCTGAGTAAAGACTGATAGATGACACTGAGGAACTGGACGAGCGGTGCTCTTGGTGAGCACTTTAAGAATCCCCAGAGATACATTGCAGGTGCAAATTTTGCTCTTCTCTGGAACCATCACAATAGAAAAGTTTTCCAAAGCCCAGGATCTCTTCATATTGCATGGTCTCATCTAAAGCAGATGTCTCTTGTGCCAACGCAGAGGCAATTTCCAGGAGACAGGATTAAAATCTCCTCTTATTCTCACTCCATCTCAGCTGGAGAAGGGAGCTCTCGGGTGAATGAAGCTGCTGCTGTGCTGTGCTGACTCCATCTCAGATTTTATAGCCCAATCTAAGGAGTGCAAAGTAGAAGAGCTGTTGGGGGACAAACCTATTTTCACCTTTATAATTTTCCAGCCCAAACCCACGAAGCGTAGCAAGTTCAGTGAGACTGCAGCAAGTTCATCGGAAAGATGTCAATTTATCTGAGCATTTTGTTGTACAATATTTGCTTTGCTTTCTGTTGTGCTTCTCTTAATTCTTTGATTTCTTTCAGCCAGCTGCCAGGCTAATGTGGACCACAGAACAAGCAATATGTTAGAGTTTGGTTACAGATCTGCCTCATCCTCTGAGTGTTAGAGGTTCATCCAGGAACACATAACTTAATCCATTTATTGTCCTCTCTCCTCGCTGTTAATGAAATTTAGCTCTAAATTGTTTATATGCAACTTGATGTTCATCTCGGCTCAAAGTGAGTTACCTGCAGGAAAATGCCTTATTCCTCCAGCTGTAACATCGCTTCATTCTGTGACCTTGACGAGCAAAGCCTCCATACATCCCTTTTCCAGCCTGTAAAATAACAATGTGCCTTGTACAACTTCAGAGCACTTGGAGCTGCCCTGTCACAAGATTGCTGATAATGTTTGCCACGGCATATGAAATACAAACACAGTTGCCCTGTGTGTGCATGACGCGCTTGATAAAAAGTGGGGCACATGGTAGGGAAGGAGACGTAGGTGTAGCCATGTGTACATGAAAGCTTTGTTGTTGGCTTTTCAATTCCCAAACAGCCAAGAAAGTGTTCAGAGTGGCTTGCGTTGGTCTCGGGCGGTGTTAACCTTGGAGGCGGAGAAGTTCATGTGAAATCTTATCCCTAGAAGTCTGCATGTGCAAAGCATGCCCAATAATATCATGGGTCAGAACGGTGGTGGAAGGGAGAGTCTGCAAAGTGTTGTCAGGGTGAGCCCTCGCTCCTGCCCTTAAAATCGGCAGCGCTGCCCTGCTTTTGGTGGGCGCTTGATCTAAGGAGCTTTTGGCAAATAACGCTTCCCTAAGAAAAGTAATTTGGAGTATTGAGACTTGCCATCGTTGACACATTTCTCTCTTGCATTTGCTGAGCTGGGCGGCTAGTGCAGCTCGATCAAATTTTTATGCTGTTGAGAGCTCTGAAATGTGTTCGTGTCTCGGCAGCCCGAGCAGATCGAGTGCGTGTGCTTGTACACGTGGGTTAGGGGCCGTTGTGCCGTGCGCTTCAGTGTCTCCTAAGCCCTTGTTAGCTTCCATATGAGGACATGAGCTGGAAGGAGAATGATTTCTTTATCTGAAGGGGGAAAAGAAACAAGGAAAGAGAATTTCCTAAAGTGATTGCATGAGAGGGCTTAAAAAAGATGTTTTTTAAAGAAAGATTTTAAATCTATATGTTTTTAGAGCAATTAACTTTTCAGCGTGAGTGAGGTGATGTGCTGGCACAGGCCATCAGCTTGAGCAATATTTTTAGTGATTAAAAAGTGAGTGTGCATGACAGTTTGGCCTCTTACCCTTGCAGAAAGACTGAAATTCAGGAAGTGTGAGGAAAAATAAGGGAAAGGCTGTCTTCATTCCAAAGAAAATTATGAATAGTCAAAGGGTGAAAAACCACAAGAGGATGAGAAATGCCTGCAGATGTTTAAAAGCATCTGAAGATTTAAGGGAAGTAGAAACTACCCAGAAAAAGAGTAGAGGGGTATAATTCTCATGCTCATGCTGAAGTTAATAACCAGGTCAGTGTTTTTATGGCTAGCTCTTAACAAGATGCAGTTTGCTTCCTAGATACCCCAGGTTGGATCTCCTTCCACGGGTTTTAGGTGCAGTGGACATCTCTGAGCTAACCAGCCAGAGCTCCCTTCCTCCAGTGGAGAGCAGCTTGCACCTTTAGACCTGTGTTTACCTGCTTTGTATGAGGAGGAGAGGAGCTGCTACCTTGATCCATTGATTAAAGCAGGCGCTGAGCTTGCTCGGAGGAGACGAATCCTCTGCAGATGCTGCCCTTAATCAGCTGAATCCTGTGCTCTGGACAGTAACAAATCTCTACAGAGATTTGAGGATACACTTTGAGCTTGGACTGAAACTAGGCACACAGTTGCTGAGGCATATGGCATGCCTTGCTTGGCAGTCCCAACTATCCAAGTTAATATATTGGTTCAGAGCCTGATGTAGATCTGTTAGTGCAGCCCTACGTGGAGATACTGTCAACTTAACCGAAACAAGGTGAAATGCCAGCTGCTTGTGGGCAGGCCTGTTTCGTTCAAAGCTTTTAGAATTTGATCTTCCTCTCGCTGGGTCTGCAATCTGTAAAAATTCTGCTCGTCTCCTTAGAAAAATGAGGTTAAAATTGAGTTAGTACTTGGACTCTTTGTTTCGGGTTTTGTGTGTGTGATAATATCGAGGCCCCCCAAGAGACGGTCGGTCCAGTACTCAGCATTGTGTTTGAGGATGTGCAGTGAATGAAGCCTGGGTTGCGTGCTCAACGCCGAGAATTGGAAAAGCACTGAACAGTGTTTAATTACATGATCACTGAACAGTGTTTAATTGCATGATCACATACACAAGCACTAGGGAGTTGTGATACAGGCACCCTTTATTCCAGCTCTTGTCTTCTCAGCAATTGACTTTGCAACCAAGAAAAGACTCCTTCCCATTTATCCGCTGCAAGTAAGCGTCATTAAAAATAGATATCTATAGATCTGCCTATGCTAGCATTCTCCAGCAAGCATTTTAGGATCTTCCTTCTTAGCGCCTCAGGAGATGTCCTTAGTGCATGCTGTATTGGATCAAGGAGCTGACCATCAGTCTGTTATGGTTAGTATTTTATTTTCCAACCAGTGAGCCCCTCACCTGCTTGTCCTCTGGCCGCGTGGACACCAGTGTTGGCACTGGGAAGCCGTCAAGAAGGTGCAGCTGGGGGTGGAGAGGGTGAAGCTGCTGCCAAAAGGGCAAGTGCCACCCGTGTTTGCTGGGTTAAAGCAACTTCTGAGCAGCTAAGGCTTCTCTATTCCCCTGTCTGAACTGTCTGTGCTTCTCTGATCTGAAGGAGAGGAGTTAGAGCTCCTTGGAGGTTTTGTTTTGTCCCACTAAAAGTCTCTGTGTAAGTAATTATTTATTTCAAAGAAAGTCAGCTTAAAGACCCGGTCTCTTTTGCTATTTTTTCCCCAGTTCTTCTAGTTACGTGGAGGCTTTGCCTCCACAAATGAAAGTGTTGCATATTTTTTTTCAGGAGCAGTTTTCAGAATCCCTCTGTGGTCATTTTTTCAGACAAGACTTTGAATCCTGCTAATTTCTGGGTTCTGTGCAAGTCCTGGTCATGCAGATCTGCTCACTTGGACCTGAAACCATGAACCTCCTTACTTCATGCTGTCTCCCGTAGCATTGCCATAATGCCCAGGAGAAGTTCAGGTATCTCATAGTGGTCTAACACAAACGAGGCTGGGAAGGTTCGAGTCATCTGCCCACACCAACGCGGGCATTTGACTTCCTACACAGCGTTGCCCTGTAGGTGTCTACTCTGTGGTCAATCCTGAGGCTATATGGTGAGATCGCCGTGATTTTTTTTTTAAAAAGCTAGATTTTAGAGATTTGATTGGTGTATCCAAAGCAGTATATAAAGACTGTGGAGTTCTCAGTTTCTCCAAAAAGATGATACCTCTGAACTTGAAGTACAGAGAGTGACCAAGTTGGGCTGACAGTGGAGAAGGGGGCTTTGCGGTGGTCCACGCTCTCGAGCGCCGTTGACTCGACCATCTCCTGGGTGAAATTGCCTGCTTTGCGCCCGAAGCTGCGGATGGTGCATGGAAGGCTCAGGTGCTGCTTCTTGGAAACCTACTTGTATAAATGCTCTTACATTTCCTCTCTGTGGTTAACGACCGTTTCGTTTTTACAGCCTTTGATTACCATTTACCATGCGGCTTGCTCGTCCTGGCAGTCAGCCTGAGTAAGGCAGCTGTACCTTCTTTTAATAGGAACTCTGACCTGTGCAAAACGACTCATCATTAATGCATCTCTATAACGGTTTGTTGATTTCTGCTCCTTTCCATGCTTTTGGTTTTTTTGTCTAATGGTTTTTGTATGCTGTTTTTTGCTTAGCTTATCAAGCAGCAGATTCTCTCTCTCCAGTTTAGGAAGGTAAAAACTACATTGCATTAAAAACTTCTCTGACCCAAGCACTTTGCTGAATCTGACTGCATGTGATTAATTTGCAATGCCTTGGTACTAATTAAAGAGAGCACTGAAGTGATGCAATGGCCTTACTCCGTATGACCGCTTCCCTAATATTTGCTTGAACTACAGGCCGTACAGTCATAAATCCTGTGTAAGGTGCAAGAAATATTCATCTTTGTTAGCCAAAGGATGGGTATACAGTTTGTCCAGTTATTTCTTGATATTAAAGTGAGACTTCCATACAGAGCCACATTAAGAAGTAAAGCATATGACTGCGCTGAGATGTGTTCGAAGGAGACGTTTTCTTCTTTCCCCACTGTCCTGTGCTTTATCACTCTGCACTGAAACACATTCATGCAGTTGTGCAGTTTTGCCTCTGGCAAAACATCACATTTGGAAATCCGTTGGCGTCGCTGATATGCAGCAGAAGCAGTTAGAGAACTGACTGTGCAGGGAAAGACCTCTCCAAAATGCTCTGCTAGGGTAAGGAAAACGCTGATGAAGCCCACACATCACAAGTCTCCTGTTCCTGAAGATGGCTTTTGTATGGAAATCCCTCTTTAATGTACAAAGGCTACTGAATTGCCAAATGCCTCCTTTGAGGCTGCAGGTCTTTTTTCTGCAACAAGGATGCTCTTTTGGGAAGGCTCTGAGACACGGTGGCTGCCACCTTCTATCAGCTTTCCTGAATGCTCCAAATTACTGTTTTAGAAAGCGGTTTGAATTGGACAAGTCTTGCTGTTGCTGGAATAAGTCAACTGGGAACAGCACCGTGCTGCAGTCTCTCAAACCTGCTGGTGATTAATGCATCGGTTTCTCGGAAAAATTAAATTGACCTTTCAAGGTTTTCTGCTGAGGGCATGGAGTTTATTGGGCCAGTCTTGTCCGATCCACCCGCTGTGGCTGCAGCTTCCCCAGCTTCTGGGTACGCTGCCCTCCCAAAGCGTTCAGTAGCCTTTGCTGGCTGTCACCCGACCCTGAGGTTTGCACTGAATAGACTAGACTTACTGGTGCTGCCTGCTGGTGTCGGTGGCATGGTGGCACCATGGTTCTGCGTGCAACTGTGTGTGTGCATCACTTGCACTTACGTATTTTGTCCTTTCTGATAAGGTGCTGGCCATGCTATTCTCTCGCCGGGATGTGAAATGTTGCATTGATGCTTGGGAAGTGCTAACCTCACTCTGCAGAACGAAAAGGCATTTACTGGTCGGGGGCTGGGAATCAATGGGACCATCAAAACTCCCACCAGTAACTGCCTTGGCACCAGCTGATCTGCCTTGCTCTTTGGAAGTGGGAGTTTTTCCTCCTGCTTTTGGAGTATGGAAAGGTTTCTTTGGTTTGAAGCAACTCTTGGCTTCCAGAGCCGTCTGCTGGCCCTGTGGTGGTGTGGGGAGGTGCTTGGCGGGACCAGTCTCCTGGGGCCCGTTGTCCTCTGCAGGACGGTGTCTGAGCTGTGGCATCTGCTTTTTTACCCCCTGTGCCATGTGTGTGTTTGGATTAGACAGTGTTTATGACCCTTGCTCAGTAGATGAGGCCAGCTGGCAACAGCCCTAGCTGCTCTCCCCTTTCCTTGTCATTACCCCATGGAAGTGGTGCCGAGGAGCTAGGTGAGGCTCCTGCTGCATCCCAGTTGCGTGGCACCCAGGGAATTCTTCTCCCTGGATCTCTTACAAACTGAGGCTAGCAGGAAGCCAGAGTGAAACTCATAGCACTGCACCCTGCAGGTAAGTCTTCTGGTGTGGGGGATGAAACAAATCCCTTCTGTGCTTGGAGCGATCCGGGGCCATTCAGCCTTGCGTGCAGCTCAGTCCCTGCTGCAGAGCTTCTCAGTGCACCTGACCTGGCTGCATCCATACCGAGAAGTGTGTTTGATTTTTTCTTTGCCCCTGGACAAGTCTGCTTTCCGAGCAGGTACAGCATGAGTAATAGTGCCAGCATCCTGCCTGTGAGCTGGGGGCTGCTTTGAGGCAAGGGTCCTCCTGGTAGAGCGCTCACTACGTGCTAGGAGCCCTTCTGCCCATGGTGGAGCTGTGTCAGGGTGGTCTGGGGGCTTGTTCCATCTCTTGCATGTCTCTAGGAGCTGATCACTTGTTCAAGGAATATGTCTTTCACTGCTGATAACAGTGTAAGTAGAGCTGCCAGCTACCACTCCTCTGGCAATTCTTGCTATTTCTTTGGAGGTCCTAGCACTTGAGACCTTGGGTTCATCTCCTAGTATAGACATTTAGCTTTCTAATTGCAGAGAAAAATGTGGAAAAGAGACTGCTCTTCACTTCCAAGAGCTGCAGAGCAGTATCCAAATAAAGACCCCACTGGGAGATAAATCCGTTTTCTTTCTCAAATAAAGTCAAGGTCTTCTGGGACCTCCCTTGGTGGCACTTTTCTGTCTCCCAGGGTTGGCAGTGCTGCATGAATACAGTGATTTAGTGCTATCCTCAAATAGTACTTAAATGACTGGGAAATCTAAGATCCATTTTATGAACTTCCGAGATGGTACTGGCTACTTGGATAGTTCTGGCTCATGTCCTGGCCTGAACTTCAGGTCAGCGCATGAACTCCTGGTGCATGTGGCCTGTAATAACTACATGCAGCAGCAAGCAGTGAACTGCTGTCAGCTTCACCTGGAGGTCCTAAGCTCAGGAAGGTGTCAGCCAGGCTCCAAGTATCCTTCAGTGAACTGTCCCTGAAGCAGGGAACAGCTTTGGATTCAGAGGTCATGTGTTAAGGAGCCGTATTTAGTTCACACTTGGCCTGAAATCCTCATAGAAGTTTTTTCACAGGTAAATTCCCAGTGAATGGAGCAGTGCTAGAAACCCCACTAGTGCAATACCGGGAATGGGAAAGTGAAGCTGGCTTTGTTTGGTCTTAAATCAAGATCACAAACTGATTACAGAAATGCTCAGATGTAATCCAGAATTAAATTTATCTCCGCAATTATTTCTGATAGCATTATAGATCAAGGAGATGTCTCCCAAGTGACGCTTTAAATTGACAGTGTCATTTTAGGAGTGAAAAAACAGTCAAGTACCATCACACTATGCTGTGGACAACAAAATGTTGGGATGGTGGGAGGGAAAAAGGGCAGCTAAAACAAGAAGGCCCGACCATGAGGAGCAGCACAGATGGATCTCTAAGACCAGATAGAAAGCCAGGGAAGCCTATGATTTCTTTCTAGGTCCTTCACCTCTAAGAAATGCTTCTTGAATCTTCCAGGAGCACCTTCTGCGCAATCATTTCTCAGCTGACGGAAGAAACCCAGCCACTATTTGAAACCACTATCAAATCCCGTTCTGTGTCCGAGGACTCTGATGCTAAATTCACGTGCATAGTGACAGGTAACTGTCTTTGGTGAATAACCTGGTCCTGCCTCGCTTGCCGGACTTATGCTAAGAAAACTCTAAAGCAAGGGATAACAAGATGACACACAAGTTCGCTGTTGTCCAACTGCCAAGCAAAGATGCAGCAATTGCATGAGGTTCTCAGCTTTTATTTAAAGGAGGGGAAGCAGACATATAACCTTATGTATTAAAAGAAACAAATTTAAGAACTGAGAATGGAAAATGCTACTCACTCCTTGGGCTTGTAACAACTCATTGTCCTCCTCTAATCGCTGTTCCTCTTCTAACCGTGGAGTAGGTAACTTGGGAACACGTAGCTTTGAAGATTACAGCTATTGTGCTGGAGCAAACTTTGGCTTTTGTTGTCTGCGAGTGGCTAGACCACAGCTAGGGCTGCACATCAGTGATAGATCTGAATATCTGAACATCTGAAATAAAAGCCAGTTTCTGCCCAGGGCTAAAAGCTGGGCAGCTAAAAGCTAACCTTGAGCAGCAAGGGATCTGGCCAACAAGGCAGGGAAGAGGGAGGCTGAAGAGAGGAGTTCATACTAAGCTGCTGTAGTGATGTGGCATGGTAGTGTTGATGTTAATGCAAGCAACTGCTTGGCCCGTGGGCTTTTCTTTTCTTTCTGTTTTTTTTTTTTAAGTATAGAGACTAAAGCCTCTACTTTTGTTGTATCTGTCTAACACTCTGTCGATCCTTCCTGCTGTTGCCCAGGATATCTATTCCAGCAGGCTACTCTGTGGGAGAAGTTTAGGCAAGTCTAAGTCTTGGAAGGAGGAGAAAATCTCCAGTGAAACTCTACCACAGTACGAAGCCCTTCCTATGATGCAGGAGATGGAGTATGCCATTGGAAATATGCTGCAAATGAGTTGCGTGCTAACACGGGCAGGCTGAAGCTCTTGTGTGGGAGCTGCCAACTTCGAATTCTTGGCTCTTCCCCTATAGGCTCACTTGTCAGAGGTCAGACTCTCATCTTGTCGGGGTGCCGCTAGTGTATTGAGGTCACAGACTGCTTAACTCCAACAGAACATTTCCAGATTCCTAGAGCAGAACTGGGCTGCTAGGATGAAGCTGCCAAGCCATGTTGTTCAGCCCTTCGTTAGGAGGGTTCAGGCAAAGTTATTTAGGTGGAAAAGCTTTTTTACATATTGCACAGGGAGGTGGAACTCACGAGCACTGTGTATTGTGCAAGCCAGTACCTCGGTGGCCAAAAAATGACTCGTTTTTAGGTATTTGAAAAATCCTGAGCAGTAGCAGATACGGTGGTTCTGTGTCTTCTGTCTCACCTAGCCTCTAAGTGTAGAAATGACTCAAAACCACAGCTTCCCTCAAAGATGTGTGATGGCACTGCTCTCCCTTCCAGGATTTCGTGCCCCTTTTAAAGCACCTAGTCATGGCTTCTCACACTGGCTTAAGCTTTGCTGACTGCACCTCAGCGTTGACCATTCCTTCTAAAAAACGTCATCTCTTCCAAAGTCCCAATGATACCTCTCAGTCCATGTGGACTGTGTCAGTGCAAGAGGCCCAGGTGTGCAAATGAGCTCTGGGTCACTTTTAAACTGGCAGGTAGCTGATGGGGAAGGAAGGACTCAGTGCATGCAACTCCGAAATGCAGTATTTGCTCTTAATAGGAGATGGAAGAGATACTTCAGTACCTGATGCAAGGCTTCCTTGGCAGCAGAAAGTAAAAGCCATTTCTGTGTCCTCCCCATTAGCACTCCCTAAAAAACCTGGAGAAACTCTTCACTGTACGTTGTACAGGAGATGTTGCCAAGGAATAACCATCTTTCCCTTTACCAAACTGAAGTATCAACCTCTGGAGGAGGATGTGGTCTCTGTCTGGTCTGCCGCCCTTCCTGCAGTGCAGGAAGATCCAACCTGGCAGGCAGGAGGCTGTCTCCCAGCTTTGGGTGACCTGCTGTGCTGTGTGGCACATTGCCGCTTCTTCGTCCATCAAGTGCAAAACTTGACCTGATGCTGCTCTCCCCTTTTAAGATGGAGGAAAATGTTCAACGTACATCTTCAGCCCGTGGCCTATTGCAATATTTTACACCAGGAAACTGAACTACAGGAAGTTTTTATACACTTTAAGTAAACAGACCCACAGAACGAGAATTTTGGGGAAAATGTTCTTAAAACCTGTGATCAGTCTGAGAAGCTCTTGCATGCGGTAGGCTCTCCTGGGAGCATAGGATCGATTTGGGAGAGAGGGTCATGAGGCGGAAAGTTAGCTCCGGCTGCAAGATGTAATCACTAGCTCCGCTCTCTCCACTGCCATGATTTTCCCATTGAGCTGGGAGACAGCACAGAGAGAAACAAAGTGCCTCTCTGGCCAGCAACTGAGGGGGAACCAGCATGTCCCAATGTTGTGGCTTGGGTCCAAGGACGCTTTGGTTCATAGGTTTTTAGGAGGCAAAAGGTAGACTGTCAGCTACTGCTGCTGTTGTGACTCGCAAGCACCGAATATAGGTATGTGACCTACAAGAATATGTTCATGTCGTCTGCTTCTTGGTTGAGTTCCTCTGGGATGGTTGTGCAAACCTTCCTTTCCTCCTGTTGTCTAACTCTGCAACCCTGCCTGCCTGTTACCGGTGTCCCTGCTATGTTTGATTTGACTATTTTGGGTCAAATCCTGCATCAATTATGGCACTTTTTCTTCTTTGGACCAGTTCCTTCAGGCTGGGAGAGTATGACTAGAGGTAAAGTGAGTTGCTTGTGTGCTGGGTGAAGGTCTGACTGTCCACAAAAATATACACATGATAGATCAATGGAGGGAGCTGGGAATAGGGAAGGGGTGATTCAAGAGGAGAGTTGGCCGGGGGGAGGTTGAGGTAAGGAGGGTGAGTAAAAGGAAGGAGACTGAGTGTCACTTGCTCATGGCATGGAGAGTTAGACTGTTCTTGGTGAATCCTAGTACCCCCTTGTTCATGTTACTGGAAGTCTCTTTGCCTTGGTAGGTTTCCATCGTTGCGGGGCAGAAAGGAACGGATCTTACCACAACTCTTCCTCCTTAAGTATCCTGCAGCCTCTGCTTCACCTATCTTGTGTGGAGAGCAATGGAAGGCCGAGGCAACTTGGGAGATGGCTTCTAAACTTATTCTGTTTTGCTAATTTTCAAAAGCCTAACTCCTACCTCCAGCCTGATAAGTGGTTTTAAACATAATTTCTCTGGGCAGTTTTGGATGGCCCTTGCAGGAGTTTGTTTTGCATAAGGTCCCCACAACTTTGAAGGCTCCTCAAACTTCAACAGCTTGAGGAAAAAGAATATTTGATCCTGACTCAGCAATTTCTCCATGGGAAAACCTCTGCATGGAAAAATCTCTCCGGCCCCATGGAGCAGCAGAGGACGGTGCCCGGCTCTCACGGTGCAGCAACGCCTCCGGAAGACACACTTCCCAAAAGCTTCTGCTGGGCCTGAGGACACAGCGGGAACGCGGCGGGAGCCGGCCCTCCTCCCCAGGAATGCAAGGCACCGCTCTGTCTGTAAATGCGGGGCACTCGCTGCTGAATGCAGGAGACCAGCTGCTGGCAAATCCCTCTCTGCACCAGCTGCTTGGAGAGGGGGGTCTGCGGGAGTGACAGATTTCCCAAGGACGAGCGCCCGAATTTATGAATGGCCCTGGCCTTGCAATGTGCTTCTCGTTGCGTGCCGGTGTCCAGCGCCTTGTAGCGCGGTGCTGCCCGGAGCGTCTGTCCTGGTGCCATCGGCTCGCTCGAAAGCGGGTGATCACATCGTCCATGAAGCTGGGGATGCTGTGGCCCCTCGCCGGCCCTGCGTGCAAGCCCCGGGGTTAACCCTGCCCCCAAACTGAAGGCTTGGCTCCAGTTACAGCGCGCAAGGAGGGGCGGGTGGCGGTGGAAGGCACAGGAACGCCGCGGGGCAACTGCTGTTGCTAAACTCTGCACGGGCTGAGCACAGAGAAGGGGGAGAAGCCTTGCCCTGGCCCTCCGTGTACGGCTTTCCAGCCCGCGCTTGTCCGTAGCTCCCTTTTGCTGCGGGCTGGAGCTAGTCCCCATGACGGTGCCACGTTAGTCCTGGGGAGGAGGCAGGTAGTCTCATGGGCACCAGTGGCATGAGCAAGAGAGAGTTATGCTTCTCCCTGGCAGATGTCAGCCAGGAATGCAATCAGCTGCAGGGGCCATGGGGGGACATGGCAGGACTTCTTGGAAATGAGACACTTGCAGTTCCTAGAATGAAGGGCGGGGATGGGTGTTCGCAGGATATTAGGAAAATCCACCTACTGTGGAGGCCTCCTGAACGTCACATGCGTGGAACAGCACTTGGGAAGGACAGGATTGCTCTGGACAACATAGTTGTTGTGCATGGAAGTTGTTTTGTTTCTAGTTCCTAGAACGGGAAGAAAGAACAACAACCAGAAGCTCATTCAGCCCAGGCCCTGCGGCCAAGCATAGTCAGTAGGTAATGTCGGAAGAAAAAACATAGGCAAAAGGCTCGATCTACAGCACTCGCTTGTCTGGGACAGTCTTGTGTCATTCTCCAAGGAGCCATTTAGGGCTTGTTCACCTCAGCCACCAGTGTCTGAGGGTTTTGCTCTTGTTCCAAAACTCCAAGGAAGACCTGTGCTATTTGTGGAGCGTGAGATCATGAGCCTCACCTCCACCCATAGCAGAGCTGCCAATGGCAGCAGTGCAGAAGTGAATGAGAGGGTAAAGGACACACGCTGTACAAGCAGAAAGGTTGGAGAAGGTGTACGTTAGAGGCAATGCAGAGCGAGGAACCTCAGAGAGGAAAGGCGGAGGGTAGAGCCAAATCTAGAGGACTGTTTGTGCTTTGGGGATGACAGGCCTCTGCCTGAGAGAAGAGCAGGACAGGAGAAGTTACCTGAGCCTATGTCCCCAGCCCGATCTGTTTGCAGTGAAGTCCAAGCAAGTAAGAGGCAAGGGACCAGAAGTGGAGACAGGAGAGAAAACCAAATGGCGCACGGGGAGGATGTTTGGTATGTGCTGCTCTTTGTGGTCAAAGACCTTCGGAATCAACCAAAATCAGGACTACTTCTTCAGCCAAAATCAGAGTTACTCCTTGCTGACAAGTCTTTGCTCCCTATCCTGCTTCTGCAGGGCCTTCTTCATGAGAGTAGATGTAAGCTGGCTTGGCCATTGCTGCAGGTTGCCAGTGTCTCTGCCTCGTGCCAGGAGACTCCTCACTGTGGAGATTAAAAGGGTCCCGGCCAGCCTTGAAGTGTGTAGATGGGCAACTGCGGGTTAGTCAGTGCCCTGTCCCTGCCTTCTCTGCACCTGTGAGGCATTGGATCTGGACATTTTGTATATCCCTGAATAGCCATCGTTGGATGATTTCCAATCCAGCCACTGTTCCCACAGCCCTCAGGGGCATTGGGGCTAACAGGGGGACATTGGAGCTGGAGGTGACAGCCTCCCTCATCCCACAGCGCATCACGTTGGCAGGGGCATTGGCAAGAAATAAGCTTCAGGTTCCTACCTTAGACTTTGAACACATTAATTTAAGTTTGGGGTATGACGTGACTCTTGAAACTTGTATCCCATGTCCTTAGGATTAGTTTGGCTCTACCCAAGAGCCCTGTCTGAAGTACAGAAGTGAATGGTGGAGTGCTTGCTTGAGCTGTTTTCAACCTGACAAACAGGCAACTTGAATTCCGAACAAGAGCCGCTGTCAGGGAGATCCGAGGACTGTGGTTAGCGTGGGGCGTCCTGGTGATCCACCACCACCTGTGCTGGGGGAGGACGTGTCTGTATGCCTGGCGGGCTTGCCAAGAAGTCACACATATCATGATGTCATTCTCCTGAAAAGGCAGGTGACATCTGTTGTCAAGTGACATTTGCGGGACACGGAACTGGCTGTGATGCAATCAAGGTTGTTCCTGGTTAATGGAAACTTTTGGATCAGCTTACAGACTGACGCTTAGTGAAATGTTGTTAGCACCGTGGAGGGCTGAATGCCTGTTTTCTAACCTTAGGCTTAATCTCATCAAAACATGCCTCTTCGTATAAAAGTGACAGTGTGCTCACCTTCTGCTTGCAGCCAGCGTTACAGGAGACGATCTCATGATCCACTGTCCTCTGTTCAGGAATGAAGGGCTGAAATTTTTTCCCTCAAAAATAGCCCTATTCCTAGTAGTGATAAAAGATTTGGACAAGTGCATCTTGTTTCCACTCACAACACTTCTCTGATGTGTGATTTAAAGAATGGAATGAGCCCAGAATAACATATATCCTCTTCTGCCAGTGTGTTTCCTTTTGCTATTGATTCCTTGTCCCTGCAAGACCAAACTTGCTAGGTTGTTGGCTGTAATGGTGTTCCACGCGCTGACATCCTGCTTCCTCTCCAGGATACCCGCAGCCAGAGGTGACCTGGTATAAGGATGATGAAGAGATGGACCGCTATTGTGGTTTACCCAAGTATGAGATTTTCCGTCATGGAAATCGCCACACGCTGCAGCTGTATAAGTGAGTAAAAAAGCTGAAGAGTAGTGGATTTGCCAACAGGAGCTTTGAGTCTGTTTTCCTTGCCTGGAGAAGCTGGCTGCGTCCAATGTTCTCCTCTGGGGCCCGTGCTGGCTCCCCATTGCCATGTTCCAGTTGTCCCCTCCCCTTCTGCTCTTTGCTCAGATGGCTTCCGACATTACATCAGTATGAGATCCGTTATTGCATCCAAGGATGGCTGTCACTCTGGAAGCAAGAGGACTTCTAGTGGTGGTAGCAGGGCAACCTGGGTGATGAGCCAGGACGAGAATGCTAGGGCTGAGAGAAAGCAAGAGAAGGGAAAGCAACTGGACCCAGATGATGATCCAGGAGAACAGGCACGATACGGACAAAAGCAGTCCATAGGAGTGAGCCTCAGAAAGTCACAGTCACAGTCCATCTGTGAGCATCAGAAAGGGTGAAGGAAGGGAAAGGGACTGCAGACGTGTCCCAAAGCCCTTGAGCACCTCTCCTAGCTTTCACCTTGACTGCAAGAGTCAAGGGCCTCCATTACACAGACAAGACCAGCAGCTGCTTCTAACGCAGAACGGTGGCTGCGTTTCTGGTGAGCCGAGCACACAATATCCTCAGCCAGGAGAGACTGTTGTAGTTTGTGTCCTGGATTTTGGAGGTGGGAGAAAGATGCCTGTCTCTGAAAGTGCAGGATATTGGTATTGCTAAGTCCTGTGAGCCTTACAAGTCTGGTTTGGGCTTTCCTGCCATGCTCCAGGTTTCTGCGAGAGCCCAAGTGACCCGTCGCAGCAACAGGGAGATCCTCAGGCCAGGAGTCCTTCGGAGGCGAAGGTGGAAGCCGTGTGTGTGTGTCTGTGGAGCCGGGTGGGAAGGCTTTGGCCTGACAGCAGGATGGAGGAAAAACAGGAACATAAGAACCAAACTTAGGCGGTGGGAAGCTGAGAGGAGAAAGTCTTAGAGAGGGATGTGGCTGATGACGGTGGGAATGTTTGGTGCTCGCTGTTCTTCTTTCATCACAGCCCTCTGCTGTCAGTGTTACAGCCCGGGGGGAACTGAGCACTGATTTACATCCGTCTTCCTTAACTGCTAGTGCTGAGAACAAGCAGAGGCCGGAGAGGGAGGCCTGTCCCAGCCACAGGTCTCCAGCTCTACTGCAGGCACCTCAGGGCAGCACCTTCATTTGCTGGCCCCTCTCGAGCAAGCAAGGGGAGAACATGCGTGTGTGCAGCTGTGGAGCCTTGGGGAGGAAAGGTTGGTCTCACGCGGAGCTTTTTGGTTTCCAGGTGCAGAGAGGAAGATGCAGGCATTTACCAGGCCTCAGCTAGAAATCACAAAGGCATCGTGTCGTGCTCCGGGGTGCTGGAAGTGGGAACCATGACGGAGTTCAAAATCCATCAGAAGTGGTTCGCCAAAATTAAGAGAAAAGCCGAGGAAAAACTGCGAGAGATAGAACAGGGCAAGAAACGTGGGAAAGAAAATGTGGAAGTGGAGAAGCTGCAGAGGATGAGCCCTGATCGGCTCCAGAGAAAGCGGAGGCTGACTAGGGATCTGAGTTTCCGGTCAGGAACCTCCTCGTGGGAGAAAGAGGATGTGGCCAAAGTGCACGTTGCTGATTCTCAGTCCAGATTACGCGAGGATATTGCTGAGTCAAAGCAACCGTCAGTGAATGCAATGAGCGGCTTCTCGAACAAACTCATCACACCTTTGAAAGCAGAAGTGACCGCCAACGGAGATGTCTCTCTGGAAAGTGGGGAGGAGAATGGGAACAGCTTTCTGGCATACATCTATGAGACAGTGGAGGAGCTAAAAGACAAACCCACAGTCAAAGACTCTGCTGCTAAAAAGAAAAAGAAGGTGGTGGAACCTCCAGCAGTGAAACAGGAAGCTTCAAAGAAGGAAGAAAGTGGAAGAGAGAAGGTGAAGCCCTCCACAAATCCAAGGTTTGCCCCTCCTGTCCCCTTGCGTAGGAGCGCACGTTTGAGGGTAGCAAGTGATCAAGAGGTGGAAAATATTCCAAAAATCAAAGAACCTGGAAAACCTACGAATGTGGACACTAAAACTAAAGTGAATCAACAGGACTTGCCACCTCCCAAAGGTGACATGCACTTCTCTTTGAAAGAGATGTATTTCAATAATCAAATGAAAGCCACGGTGGGGATGGAGGAGCCAGGAGCTACAGAAGAAGCTATGAACGAGGCTGTGCTGCAGCCCGGGGGCACCAGCAGACAGACAGAGACTGTTTCAGCTGCCTCAGAAGTGCCCAAGGCAGGACGTGCCTCATCCGAGGGACAGGAAGGCCAGCAGGAAGAACCGAAGTCGGAGGGAAACAAAGCTGCTGATCCTCAGGTAACGGGGCCAGGTAGTAGCCAAGAGAGGGGTTGCACCAAGCAAATATTTGTGCCAGCTGTTTGCGCTGGTTGTGCTCCTCAAGGAAGCTGCTGCTGAGACTTCAGAGATCTCCCCTGCCAAAAGCATCCCACCGCAAAAGGCGTGTTGGGCTTTGTGTGCCCGAACAGCAGAGCTTCCAAATGGACACCCCATCTCTGAATAAATGTCAAACGGGGTAGAGAGGGGAGCAGCACGTCAGGGCCCTTCAGCTGAACAGCTGGTCTCCGAGCGGCCCAGGGGGTGCCGAAAGCCCTCCTGTTTAATCCGCAGCCTGACCTCATGCAGAATGTTTCCAAATCAGTTAAGCAGCGGGCGCTGAATGGCTATTTATAGCCGGGGGGTGGATGCCTGGTGCGTGCGCCGCGCAGCGAGACCGGTGACATCTGTTCAGTTCAGCGCCTGAGCCTGCGCCGCGGCCTGCCGCGTTCAGCGAGCGCCCCGCGCAAACGCGTGCCGCATGCCAGGTGTGCCACGTGAGCGCTGCCAGGCAGGGCTCTCAATTTTGTTTACAGTTCAGCATGTATACAGTAGAGCTGGGCAACCGCTGCTGCTGCTTTTTCTTTTTTGGCTCTTCAACCATTGGAAAAAGGCTGCTGCAAGACGTGCTGTGGGGATGCAGAGCCAGAGTGCTGCACCTGCTCCTGACTCTCACTGCATCTTTTCATCAATGTCTATTTTTGTCCCTTAACCTGAAGCTTTTTCCATAAAAATACAAGACTGGAAGCTAGCGGTCTAGTACTTTTTATGTCCTTCTTGCCCCCATTTTCCTTTTTTTTTTTTTTTTGTTAATGACCCCTGCAGTGGTGAAGGATTCTCCAAGTCTGATCAGCATGTGCAATCAGGATGTGACGTTTGAACAGTGGTAGGTTTCTTTCCATAAAGACCAAAGCTGTCAGCAGAGCACTCAGGGCAAAGCACATCTCTCTTGTGCATCGCTCCCTGGGCGAGTGAAAAAATACTTGAGAGTGGGAAAACATCCACAGGGTGAGAGGGGGGACTGTAAGGTGAAAGAACTTCTCCGGTGAAAGAATTTCCTTTCTCGTCTAGATTTCTTTCTAGCCGTGCAGCCATAGGTAGGTGTACCAGTTATTGGTAAGCAACCTATCATGTTTTACAGTAAACTGTGTGTGTCTGGATGCTGGGCTCATTGCAGTGCAGAACTCCGAGCCCGTCGTTAACGTGACCCGTCAGCATCATTGCAGCACATATGGCCACACAGGACTATGCAAAAGGAATTTCCGCCCCCCTCCTCTTTCTCTTGTGTTTTCATGACACTTGCTCTTCAGGAATCTAGGGCTTATTGGTATACAGTAGCTAGGCTAGGGCTGCCATTCCAAAGCCTGGAGCCTGTATGAAGATATTTTCCTCATAGAATAACCATTCACAGAGGGGAATGTGAGCTCAGTTATCATGCCTTGTTGCAGACAAAAGCAATACAGTTTGAGTGCTTTAGCTTTTTAGGTGATGCTGGGAGGACTCAGGCCTGTATATCACCAAGCAAGCCATTTTTAACCTAGTTTTCAAAGCTGGCGTTTGAGAATATTTACACCCTCCAGTACAAGGTCTGCTCAGCTTTTTCTTCTTTAAACTTTTTCCTCAACCAGAAAAGGTCATAGCCTTAGTGTTGACCTGGCTTTGGCACCTTGTGTTCAGGACTTCTTTTTCGATCTGGGTTTATCCGTTGCAGAAGGTCTCTGCAATATGCCAAGGTCTAAGCTTCCTCACACACAGGGGCACAACTGGTTTGGATCAAGATCATTCTTGACATATGTCTTCCACAATTTGGAAATTGATGTTTTTATTCTAATTCTTTATGCCCCTAATCTGGTTGTTTTGCAGTTACTTAAGGACAGGCACCATGTCCCAGAAACCTTTACTGACTAAGCTTTAGTTCCTTCACCCATGCTAAGCAAATTTGCTTTCCTCCTGAAGTCCTCTTCAGCTCAAGATACGTTCTCATTGAGTCTCACTATCCTCTAGAGATGAGTTTTTGTGTAAAACTGCCCCTGTAAACTGCCCCCTTTCCAATTTCCTCTTCCTCTGGCTGCTGTGGTGCTAAGCTGCTTTTCTCTGGACAGAGGGGCCTGGACCTGGACATACCCTTAGGCTGGCTGTGTCCACCCCATCCCTTTCCATGACACTGAAGACCAAATACCGTGAACTCCCCGTGGGGTTATCCTCGTGCGAAACCTACCCTTCTGCCACATCCCTCCATCCATCAGGGCTTATTGAGACTCTAGCGTTATCTTTCCTGTTTTTTTCCTAAGCACTCGAGCTAAGCTTATGTGTCAGGAAAGTAGAAGGCCTAAGGGGCACAGCCTACCTACCCCAAGGACTCCATTTCAGAGGCATAAAGCTTAAGCCAGATCCTTAGGAGAAAAACTTCAACAGCAGAACCTCTGAGAGGCAGAACCTTCTGCCCCTCTTGCTTAGGGGAAGGGGAACCTTTCCCGTATGTGTGTCACTCCTGCTGAGGTTGTCCTGATGTTGCTATCTGAGCATCCCTCAAGTACAGCATGTCTGACCAGTATCACTGCCTCCCCTGAGTCTCACCCTTGGCTGAATGATTTCACCTGATCTCCTCAGGATGAAGCTCAGCCGTCATGGTGGGCAGCTTATTGAAATGTCTCCTGGGGTGCAGCTGTAGTCGGAAACATTTGAGCTTTCAGAATGTCAAAGAAATGGGATGGTTGAATAGCACAGATAATGTTACGGTGTACAATTTCGCTATAAATCATTTGGGCAGCCTCATCTAGAGACTGTGTGACATGTGGGTCGCACCATCTCAAGATGAAGATTGCAGATACAGGCTAGGGGGACATCCAAGCCTTAAGAGAGAGCAGGAAAATTATACAAGGCCTCAGCAGTGGCTGGTGAAAACAGGGAAAGTTTTGCTGCTTGAGAAGGAGCTATGTTGGAGGGGATCAAATTAAAAGTGGCTGAAGATTTTAGGGAGGTAGAGCAGCCTGCTCTGTTGTGCACAACCGAGATGGTGAAAGACAGCAGAATTGGAGCCAGTTAAAGGAAAAACTGTTTTTAAAACTGAAAACCATGTGACAGCAAGCTGTGGGACACACCACCATGAATGCTGGCAAAGCTGTGAGGGCCTCCAAGGTCCATGAATGTTGAAGATGCCGAGTTAGAATAATTGATGCTTCAGATTCAAAGAGAGGCCAAGCACTGTGGTGTAGCATAGAGGAACCATAGGCACAGCTACGTGGAGGTGGGCAGTAGTGTTCATTTTCCATTTTCACTTTATTTTTTTTCACTAGGTTGCAGTAACAGTGGGAGCACAGCCTGCTAGTGATTTAGAACATCCAGTGCCTAGTCCAGCAGTAGACACTGGGGAGCAAGTCAGCACATGTGAGGAGCTCAGGAAAGAGACACCCATCAGCCAGGAGACCAGAGAGTCTGGAAAAAGGACAAGCCCCAGGCTGAGGCCTCAGGAAGCACCCAGGCCACTGGCACCCACTCCTGACCATGCACAACCTATCGAAGAGCTCCCTGCCTCTTGGAAAGAAGCAGAAGGCCGTTCCCAGACTCTCGAAGGTGGAGAGACCCAACAAGGACTGTCAAATGAAGCGATCAAGAGCCAAGTGGAAGGAGAGCCATTACTAAGTCAACCGAGTGCTCCGGTGCCTGGAGATAATCTTCCTCTCCAGCAAAGTGCCCATCTGATGGCAATAGAGCATGAGGAGAGCAAAGAGCATCAGGCAGGGGCTGAAAAGAGCTGTGCAGCAGCAGGGCCATCTCCCGAGGCTGCCGCTGGGGAGGCGGGAGGGATGCCTATGGTGCTGCAGGAGCCTGAAATGCCAGCTCCCATTTCAATCGTAGCTTCCAAGGAAGAGCCGCTTCCTGCTCCTGCAGCGGGGATGTTGGTGCTTCAGGAAGCACCGCCTGCACCGCAGGGCAGCCCCGGGGAAGAGGCTGCAGCAGGAGGAATCCCGACTGCAGCCCCGCTGCCGCCACACGTGAGCCGAGACATGGAAATCAAAAAGGCGGATGAGTCTGCTTTGCAGGAGGAGCTTCTGGTGAAGCCTTCAGAGGAGGAGAGCGCCCAGGCGGTGCCTATGGAACCTCAGAGAAAGGAAGGAGGAGAGCAAAGAGCTGCAGCTTCAGGCCAGGAGCCAGCAGCACCATCAGGCACCTCTGAAGGAGTCACTGAGGTCCAGCCACAAGTACCGCTGGTTTTGCCAAGCCCTGAGAAACCTCAGCAGGTATCTTTGGAGGAGAAGATACAACACAAAAACCTTGTGACTTCCTTAAAGAACTACCTACTGCTGCTTTTGAAAATGTCAGACAGCAGTAAGGAGCTCAGGAAAGATGACGCTGACCCCCATGAAGAGGAGCAGCCTGCTGTGGAGGAAGCAGCGCTCCCAGAAATTGGCATTGCAGGCCTGAGTCCCCGAACCTCAAGGAGAGTTTTGGAGAAGGTACAAAACAATCAACTCTTCCAGACAGCAGAAAACTTACTTCTGACTCCCAGGACATCCAGGCGAATCACGGGTATGATCAATGAGGAATTCATCACCAGCAAGGAGATGCTGGCTAGCAGGCCTGTGCCGCCAAAGAGACGCACCAGGGTAGCTCCTGAGGCGGAAGGGCCGCTCCAGCTCTCCGTGCCCTCTATCGTGGTGGGCGGAATGCCAACAGCAGGAGCAGGGCAGTCTCCTAATGCCGCTTCTGATTTGCATCCCGCGAGCCGCGAGAGAGAGAGCCACGGTGACCCTCTTGCGATGCTACCTTGTGCCACCCCAGAGGAGCTTGCTTCTGGGGCGCGACGCAAAATATACCTGCCAAAAACCAAGCAGGCTGGGGACGAAGAGGATGCAAGCCCAGAGAGCCAAGGGCATATGAGAAGCCCTACTGTTTCTCCACGGCAATCCAGGAAAAATGCAGCCCTGTTGCAAACCCCTGTCCTGGCTCTGGCTCCTCCTACAGAGCAGCGCTCACCGACCCTCATGAGAAAGATGGCCACGTTGGAGGTCCCTAAGCTGTATGAGGAGCCCACGGGCGACGGTAGCAGTGACCGTGAAGTCCCTGAAGATGCTAAGACAGAAGGACAACCGGCAGAGTCTAAGAAAGAAAGTAACCCATTTAAAGGTAAGAAAAGAGATAATTCCCAACTCTGCACTCTGAATAGCAGATGAACTGTGCTGTAGAAGCATGTTTTCCTGTTGCCTACAAAGGGAGCCTGTCCAACCAATGTGGTCTCCTGAACAGAGCCCTCTGTGATGGCCGGCTGGGGCCACGTGAACTTTGTGCATTTTCAGGATTTTCAGTACCAGCCTTTGGCTGCTGGAAAGCCAAAAGTTGGATGCAAATATTTGCAGAGTCAGATGTAGCTGGGAAATATGGACTAGAGAGAGAACTTCTGTCTGAAGCAGAGGATAAGCATGAACACTGCCATGAAACCACTGGGTTCTACTGTGCCCTTCAGGGATTAGTGCAGGGATGGCAGAGGAAGACCAGAAAAGCTAGTGCTGATACTGGTTGTCAACACAGCGCAGACTTCCCTGTCCAAAGGAATTACATAACACTCTTGTTCTTGGGCTGCCTGTCTTGGGCCTTGCCCTGTCTCATGCTGCTTAGGGATCCAGTGGGTGTGAGCAGGTTGTGTACTCCTTTTCCACTTCCACGGTCAATATTAGTTGGATCCCTGTGACACAGAATGAGGAGAGGGGAAGCCTGGGTGCTGGGATGCTTGCGGGAGGCAGACAATACTTTCACAGAAATCAGTATTTTCACAAGTGTAGGACTAACCTTGATAAATCCCTACTCGAGTGAGTAAATGTTGCCTTCTACATTTCCTCTACGTTCCTTTTTTTTCTGCATTGCCTCTTACTGAGCCCAGCTTGGTAGTTCCATGCTGCACTGCTGAATTAATTTATACCACTTTTACCCCATTTTATTTATCCGAATAGACATCTGAGACCTTTCTTGGGAAGGTAATGTCATACCAGGGTGTGCAATGTACATGGGGTACCTAAATCCTAAGCAGCAATGTTGGGGTTGGCTAGCTTGTCCCCGCAGCTTGTCTCACTGTCGGTCTCTTTGCTCCCTTAGCTCCACAGGTGATTCGTAAGATCAGGGCAGAACAATTTTCCGATGCCTCAGGAAACCTGAAACTTTGGTGCCAGTTCTTCAATATTTTGAGCGATTCTAAGCTGATGTGGTACAAGGATGAGATCCCTGTAGCAGAAACCCGAAGGAGGTAAGCTGCCAGTTCTGCTTTGCTTTAGTCTTTGTGTGTAGCCGTGGATTCATGTCTTAAATACAACTTGGGCCATTATGTTTACTGGACTGAAGGTGCCTCTTCTGTTAAGGCTCCTTGCCTGGCAAGGGAGCTCCTTGCGTGGAATGGTCTTTTGTGAGCTCACAGTGCCTGGAGAGGGAAAGATTGCCTGGATAGGGAATGGCTGCCCTGCTTATCCTGTTGATACTCCATCCAGAGTCTGTTTGCAGTCTGGGGGCTGATGTTTTGAATAGCAGAGCCCTGAGGTGGGCCGAGGTTGAACCCAGACCTTGGTGAGGTGAGGGAAGGTACTGTGTGCTCAGAACTGGAGAGCTGACATAAGCTGAAAGCTGGGACCCCTAGTGATACCCGTGATGGTGGCAGTGCTGGGAGGGTCTGCTTGCTTCAAACAAGCAGACACATCCATACAAGCAACCCTGGTAAGTGTCAATGAAGCAAAACAAGCTCTGGCCATACCCTCTATACCCTTGGCATTGCCCTTGGGCTTGGAGAGCATCTTCAAACTTCTGGATGGCTTATTGTCTTCTGATATTCCTTTGCATGCAGTAGGAAAAGCTGTTTGTTCCAAATCCTAGGCAAGCAATGACTTGTGTGGCAACATCATCCACTGGGATTTGTCTGATGTATCTGAAAGTCACCTGAGCTCCCTTCATGGCGAGCAGGTAGAAAGAGGTGCGTTTGGGACACAGATTGTCTCCTGCAGCAGGTATCTGAACTGGGGCAGAGGGACTAGGAGCAGCTGAGTCTCAGGTTGAGGGTCCCACCTCTTCCCTGTGCATCAACCCCCTTGTTGATTCATGCTGGCCACCCAGGGTAGAGATAGACTTTTTTTTTTTTTTTTTTTTGGAGCTATGTCCACTTTGGCTAAAGGAATTGCCAGCCCTAAGCTTGGTGCTGCGGACTGGAGAAAACCTGCTGATATGAAGCTGATTCTCTACCACTTTGGAGAGGGAGAGGCTGCAGGATGGAAAGCAGTATTTTCCTGCATGCCCTTGGGCTAGCTGGGAAGTGCAGGTCCTTTTCTCATCAGACTTTGCTTCCTTTCTAGCCGTTTCCCAATGCTCCAGTGGCCATGTGGTGCCCATGGCAATGTACTAGCCTCTGGTAGGACTGACATGATGCTCTGGTTTCTCGCAGTGCTGGCGACGAGGGCCAGGCAGCCTTGGCCATTGTGCAGGCATCCCAGAAGGACTGCGGGGTCTACCAGTGTGTGATAAGCAATGAGTACGGCACCGACTCCACCGATTTTCTGCTCAGCCCAGAAGGTGAGGAGCCCTTAGCAAGTTGGGCAGCTCTCCTAGTCTCTGGAGTGAGCAGTGGGGTGGTACAGAGAGCCACGGAAAGGGCTTGGTGTTGGATCATGATGGGGGAGCAAAATGAGTCCTGTCTCCAAGGTGTGTATCTAACCAGCTCCTAGCAGCAAATCCCACCTTGGGATCATGTCTCCCTGGAGCACTGTGAGGGCAAGAGTAGTGGCACAGGGCACAGATTTGGGCTGCGGGGGCCCTGGCTTCAGTTTTGGGGAGAAGGCAACCGTAATGACCGTGGGGTGTGTGGTGAGCCTGGGCAAGAGCCCTCTGAGGCAGCAAAAACAAATCTCAAGTAGAGCAGAAGCTGATGGCCAAGCCAGGATTGTCCTTAATTTATGAGTGATTCAGGACATTTTCTTTGTGATCCCTTCACGTGGGAGTGCAAAGGGCCTTGGTGGCAGGGTGAGATCCCAACAGGACCCTGAATGCCCTCCTGCCTTGTGTCTCCTCCAGTGCTGTCAGGATTTGTCTTGCGGGAAGAGATTGAAGGTAAGCGTGACCTGCTGACGAGCTGCGAGTGCTGCTGCAGCCACCACCTCTTGCTGCGTGGATGCAGGCAGCTCAGCGGCGGGGGCACGACGCGCTTGCCGTGTCCCTGCTCACCTGCTCTTCCCTCCACCAGTTGGTGAGGAGATCGAGATGACGCCAATGGTGTTTGCAAAAGGCTTGGCTGACTCGGGCTACTGGGGGGACAAGTTCTTTGGGCGCGTTGTGAGCGAGGACATGGAAGTGGGTGCCGGCTTCCTGCGCAAAGCCTGTCGCGCCAGGGCCATCTACGGCCTGGAGCCTGTCTTTGAGTCTGGCCGGACCTGCGTCATCAAAGTGCACAATTTCATTGTCTTTGGGACCAAGAATGAGAACAGCCTCATCGAGAAGAACTATGATATCACCATCCAGGTGGGCACTGTGGGCTGGCACCCTTGTGGGGCTCTGGGTGCCCTCCCCTTATCTCCTGCACTCCTTCACTGTCTGACTGAGCCATAGTACTTGGATCTGTTTCCTAATTCTTTATTTCCTTCAACTTTTCAAATGTTCTGGGCGGGCTGAGCCAAGTTGTTCCTCACTCCAACTCTTTTCTCAGAGCAACACAGGGCTGCTTGTAGGATTCCTGTCATTTGTCCTTTGACTGCCAGGACAGGGAACAGACCAGTAGTGGTACCAAGGGACATGGCAGGGAGTCCCAGGGAGACTTGGGCACTGCTTGATGTGAAGCTCTGACTCTTCTGCTTGAATTCCCAGGAATGTAAAATCCAGAACTCCAGCCGAGAGTACTGCAAGATCTTTGCTGCAGAGACACGAGCCGTTCCAGATTTCGGAGCAGTGCCTGAGTAAGTAGATGCTGTGACTCTCTGTTGGCACAATAGCAGGACAAAGCAGCTGGATGGTGGGGAGGGCTCCCACAGGAGCTGGAGCGATCCTGAAGGGTGGTATGCTCTTCCCCCATCCTACAGGGCATTAAGTCCAAGGGAAAAGCCCAATGCCCGGGCATGTTAAAGCCCCAGGAAGTTGTGTTTAGGGGGAAGAAGGGTGCCAGGGACTGCCAGGCTGATTTCTAACTCTGGCAGAGATGGAGAAGGCCATGCCTGAAGACGTCTCCATCTGCTGAGGTGGGAGAGCTTGTCAGCTGGTGCTAACCCGAACTACACGTTGCTTTGCAGGATAATTCCTCTGTATCTGATTTACCGACCGGCTAACAACATCCCTTATGCCACAGTGGAGGAGGATCTGGGGGGCCCCTGTGAGCAGTACTGCGTCACCGAGAGAGATGGCAGCCTGGTGGCAAGGGGCACCTCGGAGGTTGTGCTCAAGTGCTGCACCTTCCAGCACTGGGTCTACCAGTGGACAAATGGCAACATCCTCGTGACTGACATGGAAGGTAATGGGACCTCCTGCCTGATTCCTGTGGCGAGGAGGGGGGAAAGCCCTTAGGCCCGTGTGCCATGAGCACATTGTCCTTGCTCCAGGGGCACTGGCCTTGCCTGTGCTACTGCTGCATCCTTGCAGCAGTACCTTACTGTCCAGCATCCTTGTCTGGACATAGACTGGTTGTTCTGTCTTTCATTGCAGGGGTGGGATGGAAGGTGACCAACGTGAGGATAGCTACCAATCTGAAAGGGTGAGTGACCCTCCAGCCGCTGTCTCAGGGCAGCCCAGGCTGTCTGCTTGCTGCTTGTGGCACAAAAGAAACAGTGCTGTAGTGCATACAGCCACCTCCATCTTCACTAGCCAGGGGCCAGGAGCTCAGTAAGACCAGGCCTGGTGTCTCGAGTCCCTCCTGGCCCACATTGCTGCTGGTGCTGGAGAACCAGGTGAGCGGGAGGTCTTGTGTGAGCCAGGGCTGAGTGTGGCTGTATTGCAGGTACCTGGGCCTGAAGGAAAGCTGCTTCCCATCCCTGTTGGAGCAATTCGCAGCAACCCACCAGTGTAACCACTACTGTGCCATCCTGGGCCTGAAGACTCTGGAGCCAGTCAAGCCCAAGGGCTCCAAGAGCCCCTCCACGGGCAGGAAGTCTACCCAGTCCAGCCCCCAGTTTCCAAAGAAGGGCCTGTCAAGCCCCCAGGGCACCCGCAAGGCTTCCGTGAGCCCCAAGAGCTCCCGGAAAGCTGGAGAAACAGCAGAGGCCCAGGCAGCCTCCAAACACCGGGCTGGAGAGAACGGCAAGTCCGGCCACCCTCAGTAGCCAGAGCCGCCTCGGCTGGGACTCTCCACTCCGGCCCTGAGCCCACGGGGCCAGGCAGCAGCGTGGCCCCGCGTGGCCCCTCGGGAAGGGGGAGGCCGCAGCAGCAGCCGCTGCCGCCACTCGCCTTCCTCCGGCTCCCGCCCCGGCTCGTAGCGTTCGTGTTGTGTGTGCTGTGCTAGTGACAGAGCGACCCGGCTGGACTCAGGGCTGGGGGCGTTCACGGCGCTGGCCCCCAGCCACCGTCTCCGTTACCTCTTTAATGTATGTGGAGCCTCCTTATCGTGGAGCCTGGGCGGGGGCTGCACAGCCCTGTGCACTGGGGCTCGCTTGCCGCTCTAGGCTGTCTGTTCAGCTTTCTTAAGCTCAGCACAGGTTAGCCCTTGCTCCCCGGGCTTTGCCTGCGCTGAGCTGATCCCCACGGCCCATGTGCTGGCAGTGTCCCCAGCGCTTGCCAAGGTGTCGGGCAGCCTAGGCTCTTCTGCCTCCCAGCATCTTTGTGCTCCCCCTGCGCGTGCCACTGCACATATCCCTCCTAGTGAAGACGCTGCATCAAACCCTGCCCGCGCTCCATGTCACGGCTCTGAAGGGCCACGAAGGGCCGACACCGCTCGCCCCAGCAAAGCGCCAAAAAAGCCCACACTTGGTTTTAGCGGAGAGCTGCAGCTCTTGTGCTTCTCTGCTGCTGCTGTTTTGGGGATCCTGCCATGCAGGAGGGCACTCATGTCAGTGCTGGTGGCTGATGGCGACAGGGGTTTGCACCCCTGCCTCCCTCTGCCTGCCCAGCTTCCTCCCGCACCCTGGGACAAGCATCGTGAGGTCCCAGCACCCTTGCCAGGTGGATGCTGAGGCCGGGGATGCTGCCTGCGGGTGCCAGCCCTGCCACCGCAAGGCTGCTCTACCTCACACAGGGCACCTGGCAGCTGGGGGAGGCCTGCCCTGCATGCGAGGGCTGCTGTGGCACATGGGGCCACTCCAGCTCTCTGGGTCTTGCCACCCCTTGCCCATTTGCCATATGAAAACCCTGCCCAGCCACATAACACCAGCCGGTCACCCTCGCTTAGCACCACCTCCGTAAGGCACCAGGCCATGCCCCCATGGAAGGGTGGGCTGCCCAGCTCTGGGACTTTAGCCTCTCAGCCTCGGCAGGAGGCGGCAATGGATGGGTAGTGGTGCTTGGGCTGCGGAGTGAAGTGCCCCAGCTGCATCAAGCCTCCCTCAAACTCATCAATTCTTCAAGGTGAAGCACGCAGAGCATGGTGATGGGCAGCGCTCGCTGCGGTGACGCTTGCTAAGAGCTCCTGTCCCAGCTCTACCTGCTCCTGTCTCACTGCGGAGCCTCCCCTTCTCTAGGGCTCTGGGGGATGGGGTTCGGTGCCTGATGCCACAAATCACGTGGGCACTGTTGTCCCATCCCAAATGTGGCTTATGGCAGCCAAGCAGAGGAGGGGATGGCTCAGGTCATTGCTCCGGGGCCCTGGTGCTTGCCGTCAGGTCATAAAAACGACATACGTACATGGCCACGTTGGCAAATGGCTGTGCTCGAGTGCAATAAAGCGAGAAGGACTGGCCTGGTTCCCTGTGCTGTGGTCCCTGCGGAGAAGACGCCGCAGCTCCCTGCGGGCAGGTGGGACTGCCTGCGTGGCACCCAACGAGATGGTGCGGCTTGTGTTCGGAGATGGATGGGGCTTCTAGGAATGGCTCTGCTCTTTGGGGAGAAGAGGGTGGTGGGGACCACTTCCTGAAGGTGGCACCTGGCAGAGGCTCACCTTGCAAGGTCTGCAGCAAATATCAGCTGTTGTGAGCTCCAGTTGCAGAGGACAGCCCCAGCAAAGCACCCCAAAGCATCCTGTCTTCTGGCTGGGTGCCGGAGAGCAGCACAGTGGGTTCATGGCAAGTGCACAGACATTTGTAGGGTTTATTGAGGAGCTGTCGCCTCTGTCTGCAGGGCCAGTACCTAAGCAAGGTTGCAAGGCTCACGGTACTACCTGGCACCCATGGGGTGGAGAGGAGAAATACAGATGCACGGGGTTGTGCTGGGGATTTCTGTGCCTCGCAGGACAGGCCTGGCAGATGCCGGTGCTTGCAGGCCCGTTACCCGGAGCAGGGAGCTGCCTGCGCCTTCAGGTGCCGCGGCAAGTCCAGGCTCACCCTGCGCAGGCCGTGTGGTTGTAGTGTCCACAGCACTGCGTCAGGCAGGGCACACTCGCCTCCGCGTCTGCCCAGGCGCCCGTGAAGGAAAGGGTCCCGTTCTCCCCAAGCACTGAGCTGGAAGGAGAGAGAGACACAGTCAGGACAAGCTTCAACTTCTTCAGCTGCCACCCCAAAGCCAATGATTTGAATCCTGCCCATCCGCTGTGCCATCCTGGCAGGTGCTGGGTGCCAGCCATGGGTGACATGGAGCTGTGGGGTGTGAGGGTGAAGGAGATGGGATGCCTGGACAAGCTGCCAAGTCCACCATCCACCTGTGGCTGCAATCCTAGCACATGTGGATCCCTACCTAGGACCAGACAGCGTGGGCCTCCCACAACCTGACCATCACCCACCTGGCAAAGAGCTGCTTGCAGCATGTGTACATGGTGTAGCTGGTGGAGCTGAAGTTGGTGTTACTGAGGAAGGTCACGCAGTCGCTCACCTCTTCTGGCAGGTAAAGGAGGCCTTGGAGAGAGGACTTTGTGGTTAGGGATCCTGGACCATGTTTGAAAATTCTCTACCCAACCCATGCATGCAAATTCTGTACTTGGACTGTGCGTAGGAATTCTGTATCCCACACCTGGACATCCCCATCACAAACTGCTTCAGGGAGCCTCTGGGAGCCACTTGCAGTACCACAAACACCCACCCTTGAAATATCATGATCCAAGCTCTGAAGAAAGTGGGGAGCCCCTGCAGAACTGTGAGGAGAGGTGGCTTTGGAGCCCTAACAGAGCCAAGGGAAGGACAGGTCAACTTTCCTCATCCCGTCACATGCATTTACAGAGGGTTTCACACATCTGCCTGCCCCCTCCTGGCCCTTTCTTGACTCTCGGCTTGCCCTGGGGGCTGCACAGCAGCAAGCCAGAACCCACCTGCCAGGCAAGCGTTGAGCATGGAGACGCAGATGCCGGTGAACAGGGCTCGCAGGATGGTGGAAGCAAAGTCACTCTTGCGCTGGGGTACCAAGGAGGCTGCAGGGACAAAGCAGACACCGGCACAAGCTGGACCCTTGTCCTTGCTCCGCTCCGAGTTGGGAGCAGTTGCCAAGGGAGCTGCATCCCTGGGGCCCCTCTGCCACATGATGCCTCCTGCACCCCCGGGTGTTTGATCAGGACCCCGGGGCTGTCGGCACTGATGGCGTTGCCCTTTTCCTTGATGGCTTGGTAGCACCCAGGCTCACGCGTTGTGCCATCGCCTTCACCTTTGGGTGCAGCACCAAAATCACCCTTACCACCTCATGGAAGTCCCATTTCTCACCTGTGTGCTGGCAGAGACTGGATGCAGAGGCTCACAGACAGCCCGTGCCTCCTACTGCGGCCGACCCTGGGCCTGGGATCAGGGACCCTGGACATGGGTCGCACTCAGGACCCCTGTATGTGGGTTGTACTCACTCAGGGCTCCCAGCATGATCCCGATGGAGCTGAAGTTGGCAAATCCGCAGAGTGCAAAGGTGGTGATGCTCTCAGCTCGCTCCTGCAGAGCACAGCAGCAGGGGGTGGTCACATCAACACAGCAACAGCCCCAGAAGGCCCACAGCACCCAGAGATGAGCTCAGCACCGTGCTGTAGCTCCTGGCCCAGTTGGGCAGGACGGAGATGAGTCTCCCTGCAACCCTGCCCGTTCCCCTCCAAACTTTTGGGAGAGCAAGCAGTTAGCCTTGGGCTAACTTGCTTATACGAGAGGTTGGGCCGAGAACATAGAAGGTATGGAAAAACCCTGTAACACCATGATCTGCCCCATGGAGAAGTGGAACAGGGCTTCACTGATTGACTCACGACAACCAGGAACCCACCAGGAGAAGCTGGCCGGCGCTGCCCTCCCACCTCAACACAGTCATCCCCCTGCACCCACTTCACCAGACTCTATCCTTGCCCTGTGTTGGACAAGGTGGCAGGTGCCTCTCACAGATATCCACTGCTTCTGGTTCCCATCCCACTCTTCCAGGCCTGCCAGACGGTTCTTCTTGTACGTGGCCAGCTGTTGGTATGCCACAAATTCATTCAAGAAGATCTTCATCCCCAAGAGCTCGGCCACCAGCGGTGAGTCTGCCCAGTCTGCCCCCATGAGAAAGGCCACTGGCATGAGCACGTAGGAGCAGATCATCTGGGAAAGGCATCCCAGAAGAGAATTAATTAATTCAGAGCTGAACATCTGCATAGCTCCCAACTTGGCAGCTCCCAGACACCCAGCAAGGTGAATGCTGAGCATGAAGGCATCTTGGCAGTCTACTGAGGCAGCACAGGGATGGAGGGATACCACAGACAGGGGATCTGGCAGGGTGAGGGCCATGGGCTGCCTTCATGGTCAGTGGTGGCTACCTGGAAGGAGAGCCCCTCGATGTCCACCATCTCCCCAAACCAGCGCAATGCGGCATTGATAAACTCCAGCACTGCCAAGAAGGCGATGAGGTTGGCCGCAATGTTAGCCACGAGCCCCACGGAGGCAGCAGCCCCATTGCTAGCAGCTTCCAAAATGTTCTGCTCCTCCCTGCAAGGGAAAAGAGCCTGAAGGGCTCATATAGCCAGGCGTCCCCCCATGTAGCATCAGCTCTTGGTCCCTGGATGTACCGCACTGTCCGCACATGACACAGGCTCGCCCAACTTCATGGTTGCTCATGGTCTCTGTATCTACCCCCAGATTGTTTCCACAGCTTCCCTGCCTGTCCATCAGCACAAGTGCAGCCCAACTGCTTCATCCCTCTGCCTCCACTCACCCACAGGAAAGGCGGATGCTTTCTTTGCCCTTGAACTTGGACTCTTCGACTTCGGGATAGATGAGCTTGGACATGGCCAGCGCGCAGGGCGCAGCCATCACAGAGGCTGCGATCAGTGACGCTGCGTCTATCTGCAACATGCAGACCCGCGCTCAGGCCTGGCGCCTCGGTGCGAGGCTGCGCTGCCTGATGTGCCACCCCTGGAACACCCTGGCTGGTGTTGGTGGAGCAAGGCTTGGGGCAGCTCAAGGCTCTCCATTTGCTCAGCTGGCTGATCAGGGCAGGATCCCATCCTAGCTACATGCTAGGGCAAACCTGCGTGAAGGCATTGCTGGAGCCACGGCTAGCATGGAGACATCCATCTCTCCTGCTCTTTGACCTCATCTTGATGGTTCCCGTTCCTGCCTTGTCCCTTTTTAACACTATCGGAGCAAAAGTTTGTGCAACCTTGTGAACTTTTACCTGCTGACAAACATCCAACCTTCCAGCAGGAACAGAGTATTATGGTAATAGCCTCTTCTCATCCCTCCTTTGCCCTCTGAGTGGTTATTCCTTATTTCCCTGATCTTTCACCCTTAGCTTTCTGTTTAAAGAGACTAACTAATGTTTAATTAGCAGGATCCCTGCCAGCAGGTTGAGGGGAAGGATTATTCCTCATTCCGGAGCACTTGTGAGGGCACATTGGGATACTGTGACCAGCTTGAGAGAGTGATAAACTGGAGAGAGTTCAGCAACGGATTCCAAACAGGATCTCCAAGGAGATGCTGAAGGAGCCGGGCTTGTTTAGCTGGGAGAAGAGAAGGGGAAGGAAGTCCTAGCTGGCATTTCCAATTACCTAAAAGTGGGTTGTAGAGAAGACCAAGCCAGATGCTTCTCAGAGGCACTCAGTGAAAGCAGAGGCTGCAGTAGGGGAATGCCAGTTGGACAGGAGGAAACCGGGGCAGCCATGCGATGCATCAGAATGCTAGAGGGGATCTCCATCCATGAGGATGTTCAGCACCAGGACAAGGCCCTGGCCACCCTGCTCAGGCTTTGCCAGGAGCCCTGCTCTGCGCAGGAGAGTAGATCAGAGACCTCAGAGGGTCCTTCCAGATTAAAATATTCTGTGATTCGATTATAAGATTTGTGTAGATTTCTGAACAAGGACATGCAATGAGAGTACTGGGGCAATTCCTTTGAAGCAGTAGGAAGACCCATTTTTGGCCAGGCAAGCAAAGGTGAGGCCAGACATGGATACACCCCAGATATACCCATGGATGCTCCCAAGCAGGTGGCATGTGGCACATGCCTGCTTACTCATGCACTCACCCCGAAAGAAATGTAGGCTCCCATCACACTGCCTGCTATGGTGGAAAAGCCACCAGTCATCACGGCGTGGATTTCTGAGTTGGTCAAGTCTGCGAGGTATGGACGGATGAGCAATGGGGATTCACTCTGCAAGAGAGAAAACCCTCAAGGGATGGCCATGCAGGGCTGCAGGTCTCCAGGGAAGAGAGGGGAAGACTCTTGCTCTGTGGCAGGCTCAGCTGCAAGGGCTAAAGAGATAGATCTCTTCCCCAGCTTGCTTACCTGTCCTACAAAAATATTCCCTGCCACACTCAGGGTCTCAGTGGCAGTGGTGCCCATTGAGACCTGAAGCACCCAGGAGATCTGTGGAAAGACAAAGACACCAGCTTCAAAAAGCTGCTGCTGTCCTCTCCTGTGGAGTGGGGCAGCGTCCAGCTCTCCAGCCTGCCCTCACCAAGCTGCACAGAGGTGATCTTGGTGAAGACTACATAGCAACATCAAGATGCACAGCCTACAAGCAACACCAGCCCAAGGGCCAGGCTTTCTCAGGAAGATGTGCAAGAAAGAGGGATTTTGTGTCTATCATTTTAGCAAGGCAAATCACCCCAGATTAGTATCATCCCAGTTTCCATGGGACACTCCCCAGCTGAGCAGGGTAGTTAGAGAAAGCACCAGATCCTTCCCCTTTCCACCATCATGTCAAAGTCTGGTGTGAGGCCCTACCTTGAGAATGAGCCACTGCATGACGCCAAGGTAGTAGAGGACGGACATGACACAGCTCAAGAAAACGATGATGGGCAGAGCCTGAAGGCAAGGCACCAGGGCACAGGATTAAAGGGGAGCTGAGCAGCACATCTGAGTACACCTGGGGACCAGGGCTCCCCACTCCTTAAACTGGGCATGCTGTGGTGTTGCAAAGCAGCACAGGGCATGGGCCAGCCCGTGCACTTGGGGTACCGCTGCACTGGGCATGCCTGGCAGGGGGACAAGGGTCAGTTCCCAGTGCAAATTTCCCCTGGCCCAAGGAGATCCATGGGTGGATACAAGGCTGAAGGAGACTTGTCCTGGAGCTATTTGAGATCTGGTCCAGCAACCATAGTTGCATTCAGTTCCATGCTCCCCAGATACTGAAACTGGAAGAAAACCAGGCTCCCGTCTCCCTCCCCATGTCCCCATACCTGAAAGGCAAAGACTTCTTCAATGAGTGTGTTCCCAAAGACAAAGCGGGAGCCAGCTGTGGTGTAACTCAGGAAAACCTGCAAGTGGAGATGTTACACAGTAGGACAGATATCTGCATTGACTTTTTCCCAGATATCTCACTTCTACCAAGCAGAGTCCTCCTGCTCCAATCTCTCAGCTCAGTTCATTGCCCCAGTTGATAATGGTCCTGTGAAACCTAAGCTGGGGATACTGGTGGGCTGTCTCTAGGCCATGGGGCACTGCTCCAAGCCACAAGGGACACTGAACCTAAAGGTGTGGGCTGTCGTACTAAAGCAGAAAAGAGCTGGCTTTCCTCCAATCCCAAACACAGCCTTTGTTTTGAGCGTGAGGTACCTGCAGCTTCTTAACCCAATGCTACCCTTAGTTCTCCTTGCAGATTCCAGGTCAGCTACTTAAAGAGCACAAGCACAGGATGGGGCGAGCAGACAGACAGTACCTGAATCTGGTCACCCAGCCACTGGAATGCTTGGATGCCAGGGGTTGTTCGGAGGATGAAGAGTCCAAGTAAAAACTCCAAGCCAAGGCCCCAGAGAACAGCTCTCCAGGACACCTGGGACCAAGAGCAGAATGGGCACTGAGATGTTAGCAGGGCCTACAGACTTCCATCTCCAGCCTCCTTCCTCTGTCAACAATTGAACATGGAAGACACCATCACACAGTGCCCTGAGTGATGGTCACACGAATGCTTCTGAAGAAAGTGCCATAGAAACCTTTGAGCATAAGGTGCTGGTAGAGGAAGGAGAGAAAGAGTTGGTGGGACTCAGAAAATGGCTGATGGAACATAACCTACCAGGCTTACCCAGGAGAAGAGCACAGAGATCTTCTAGTGGTTTGACTAGTATTATACATTTCCTAGAGCTAAACCTGAAATTCACTAACTAATTTGGAGGAAGAGGGTAGAAGAATTGCCCAAAACATTTAAGCGGGTTTGAGATGGAAGTCAATGGGACATCACTTCAATTGCTTCTTCCCAAGTCACTCAAAGCGCCCTTCCATCTGGCTGAAACTCCTGAGAGGGTGCAGTGCTGGGTCTGCCCCAGCATGAAGGAAGTGCTGCAAAACAGGATGGAAGCAACAAGAGGTAACCCTGAGGTGAACAGTGAGAAGGAGAGCAGAGTGATGGCTTTGGGACTACAGCCATTTAGCCTGGTCTCTGCTCCCCAGGCTATGCCAGTTCCTAGCAATGCCCAGGAGCCCTGCTGCCTCCTCTGCTTCCTTTGAGGAACCCACGGGCTTCTCCTCTGCCTCAGTGTTGGGTGATCAGGGGATGCCAGTAGGCAGGAGGCACTTGTTCCCTGCTTCTCCCTCAGCTTTTGGTGCTGGGCAGTCACACCCAGCGAGGGGAGCAATGGCTAGGCCACATCTGACATCCTTACCGCGCCGTGGTGCTTCGAGCAGGCAAACAGGACCAGAACCAGAAAGCAGAAACCAGCAAACGAGATGAGCTGCTTTGGATTTTTGCCGGTGTCCAAAACCAGCCACGCGATCAGACCGCCCAGGAGGACCACACATAGCACCCTGCAAAAGAAACCCCAAGTTGTATCCCAGAGGGGATATCCCCCTGGGGAACAAATAAAGGACAAGCTCGGGAGCTAATTTGTCCAGGAGATGCCACCATAAGGGCCATATACCTATTGAAACCTTGGGGTTAGGCATAAATGAGGGAAGCAAATTGCCATCACACTTGCTCTTTGGTTGAACCTGCCATAATGGGCATCACTACTGAGGCAGAGGGGTTGGCAGTAGGTCATTTTTGCCACCACTTTTAGTGTTGTCCCCAGGCTGGGCAGGCCTCATCATTCACAAGGCGCCTGCACAGTACACGGCAAGTGCCCAAAAGCTGTTGGCCATGCTGGCCCAGCTGTGGCTGGGAAGCCACACGAGTGTGGTTCCAGGCCCGGGGGAAGACGTGGCCTGTCTCTTCCTGACTCACCATTTCAGCCACGGCCAGGACTTTTGGAAGCATTTCCGACAGGGCCTGAGGAGCTGCAGTACCTTTGCCCCGCAGTGCTTCTGGAAGAAACTCCAGCACATGAAGAAGACAACCAGAGCAGTCATGATGACCAAGGCGAGGGCTCGCTGGAAGTTGAGCCAACAGGCTGCAGCGAAGTAGCACAGGTAGGCTGGGGAGGATACATTCGGAGTCAGCAATGACAGGACCATGGGATCATAATACTAACTGGGCCCAGTGTTGATGTCTGTTTCTCCCCAAATCTCCTTCCCCAGCCTCCTTTAGAGCCCCAATCCGCACGTGGGGAGGCTTTAGGGAGCACCACCCCAGCAGCCTGGCCCATGCGTGACAGCATCTCAGCTGTTTGGGGGTATACATGGAGTGAGCAGAAGAGGAAAGCAAACCCTCTGGGTAGGGGGAGAAAGGTGAAGAGGATTGGAGGGTACAAGTAGTGCTCACTGAACAGGAGTGGCAAGGTGAGAGAGAAGAAGACAACAGGGCTGGTGAGAACAGGTACAACCTCCAGGTAGATGATGGTGTTGGAGACTGGGAACATGACCAGCCAAGGGTGACAGAAGCACAGCCTCAGCATTGAGGAGACCTCACCTACACAAAGGAGCCCCAAGAAGACCTTCCGTATTGCCTTGGCATGAGCCTTACAGAAATGCTTTGCCTTGAATGCCGGGTGCAGGGCCTTCCTGAGGAGATTCACACAGCAGAGATATGAGAGGCCCAGAAGATGCATCTGGGCTCCATGACCAAAACTACCAGCGCCATATCACGACCTTGTCTCTCAGGCAGCATTTGCAGCAGTGGTATGTCAGTGTAGATGTGCCTTGGCCTTTGCCAGCTCTATCGCTCTCTCCGACCTCGCCACCGCTGCTTTACAAAACCACATGAAGCTATCAGGCAATGTACGTCCTACCTTATCGCTACAGCATGACCCTACACTGCTCCCTGATCAGGTATACGCAATCCAGGTTTGACAGTACAAAAGCTTCCTATGACTATTGGAAATATCCTGCAGGCAAAGTGCCACAGGCATCTCCAGAGGAAAATTTACCTCCAGTAAGAGAAGAATCTGCCTTTTCTTTCTCTTCCTCTCTCCTCCTTGGTCTTACTACATGGATCTTCAGATTTTTCATGGAGCTGCTCCTGCCCCTGAAAAACACCATTAGCCCGAGCATCCAGTGCCCAGATAGGAGGGGAAGGGGAGTCTTACCTGGGTGCTGAAAGCTGGGTTATCCAGGCCCTCCTCAAGGTTGACCAGGGTTATCCGGTTATCTTCCATCTTGAGATGGGCTGCAGCTTCAGTGTATTACTGAGACGGCACTGCAAAGGGTCAACACGCCAGCTGGGAGAGAAAGCTGGGATCACCTCTGGAAAGGAGAAATATCTGACCCTGATTTTTGAGTTCGGGACTCTGAGAGGAGGATATCCTTTGCAGGAGAGATCCAAAGAGGCTCTTGCACCAGCAAATCGAGAGACTAACTTTGGGGTCCTCAAGTCATGGGATTAGTGTGCTGGCTTGCTTGCTGTTGTCCGACTCCAAGGTGTTCGTTCTTCCTTGCTTCCAAGGGATTATAGCTGAAAATTAAGCCTACGTGACTACGACGGAGTAGGGAGAGCCAGCAGCACTCCTGCAAGGGGCCAATGGTGACCACAGGCCTCAGTGTGGGTCCTCTTGCTAAAGTCCTGTGGAATTTTGAAAAAAAAAAAGAAAAAAGAAAAAGAAAGACCACACCCATCAATGAAAGCTCTTAATATAACTATGTGACTGGAGGATAAGAAAGATGGTCCTTTCACACTGAAGGAGGAATAAATGGTGTTTCTCATGAGGATTGGTCAAAACAGACAAGTCCAACTGGGAAGGATGAGACAGCAAAGCTAAAAAACAGTATTTTGCCATGGCAGAAATCCTTGCAGCAATTCCATTTGGACCCCTCCTGGGTTCCTCTCCCTGAGTAAGGGGCTGGATGAAGAGCAGGAAAGACACAGAGGAGGTGGCAAGCAACCTGCAGATGCACTTCTGTCTGAGCAAGGAGAGAAGAGAGGAGTCCTTGTTTTGGAGGAGAGATGGCTGAAGGGAGATTAAGGCTTGTCACTTAAGGATGGCATAGAGAAGGTGAGGAAAACAGGGTTATCCATAGTTTCTCACAGGATATTAGGGGAATTTCTCACAAGCAGAGGGGAACTCAGCAAATCCATAGGTCCACAGACAAGGAGGTGATCACAAACTGCGGAAAGGGCAGTGAGACGAGGCCCAGGGCACGCTCCGGGACCTCGCTCTGGGCTCGGAGTCTCCCTGCGTCTTGTTGAGAACTGGCTTTCTCAGTGCCAACCGTGGGCCCTGCTCCTCTCCGTGGCCCCGGGGACCCTGCTGACCAGCCCTGCCAGCGCTCCCCTCTCCCAGGCTCAGGGTGCTCCCCTAGGACACCCCAGGGCTCGAGGACCCCTCTGACCTCCTCCCAGGGACCCCAGTCTCAGAGAGCCCCTCAGGCCTCCCAATGAGGGGTCCCAGATCCACTCTAGAGCTCTGGGACAGCCTCTACAGCCTGCTCCCCCAGCCTCA
>NW_010578108.1:603009-628581 GCF_000705375.1 Tinamus guttatus
TTTCCCTCTCATCTGGAGAAGGCCTTTACTCCTAGCAGCCATGTCTCCTTGCACTGGTGTTCATTTGCTCGTGGTTTTGCACCCTGCTGACCCTCTTGGCCGGGAACCCGCCACTGGGGAGTCACCCACCGTCCCGGGCCCCGCAGAGCCGCGTTCCTGCGAGGGCTCAGGACCCTGGCGAGGTGTTTACGGCTCCAGTTCCGCTTCGCTTTTCCTGCTGCGTTTAGTTGCTCAGGGCTGTTGTCGGGCTGTCCTCGCAGCGGAAGGAGGAAGAGGGGCTGTTTCAAGCGCCGCTCCGGAGGACGAGGTTAATCCGGGAGCGACGCGGGGCGTGAGGAGAGCACAGCGGGGAGGACGGGCGGCTGCCGACGACCGCGTGCTGCGCTCAGGCCGCTGGCCCTGCCTGCGGGAGCTCGACGCAGCCGGCGTTGCTCTTGCAAAACCCACAGGGCCAGACAGCTCGGGGCTTCAGCACTGCGGGTCTGCAGCTCGCGTCAGCAAGCTGAGGTGTTCGGGTCCTCTCTACCCATGCTTTAGGCCGTCATTCTTTGGCAGGGCACAGTCTGTGTGGTTCCAGGCTTGCTGGAAGCTGCTGAGATGCTGAGGAGCAGGAGGGTGGCCCCGAAGGCTGAGGAGGACTGAGCTCCATGATGTCTTCTCTTCCTCATATCCTTTCATGGCACCTGCTGTCTGACAGGGCAAACTTTGGGCTTGTTTCTTCCCTCCTTGTGGTGTTCACAGGCCTCTGGCTTGGGATTCTTGGTCACATGGAGGAGTTTCCCATTTTGCTGCTTGGGGTGCTTGTGGGGGTCCTGCAGGGACCTGGGAGGCAGCAGAGGGGAGCTGCTGCTCTGCTTGGTGCCATTTTGTTAGGAAACTTCTTCCGACTGCGCTGACAGGCCTGCAAGAGCCCTGGAAACAACCGGTTGGGCCAGCTGATGCCTCTTTGCTGGGAGCCTGTAGCGCTGCAGGGCCACGCTGGGGAGGTTCGAGAGCCTGCTCCATGGGCCCCTTCTCCACCTTGGGTGCAGAGAACCCGACCGTGATGCCTTTGGCAGGGCTGCCGGAGAGCATCTGCGCGCGGGATGGCGGGGGGCCCTTGCCTGGGTGTCTGTGCAGGCGCTGCCGATGCTAACGGAGGAGGCCGGGCTGCCTTCTGCTCCGCTTGGCTCAGGCCCAGGTTTCGGGACAAAGGCTGGAGCGTTTCCACCGCCGCGAGCCTCGTGCTGGTGCCTGGCAGCGTGGCTGGCTCCCCACACCTGCTCTGCAGAGCCTCTCTGATACGGGCGGCGTGGTGAAGCCCATCGGGTGCTCTGCTTCAAAGAAGAAAAAAGGATGTGAAAGGGAACGGAGGAGGCAGCAGCCTGCGGCTGTTTTCCTGGGCCCTCAGTGCCCCTTCGCTTTGTTGCTGGTGCCATCGCCCTCTGATGCTGGGCGCGTGCCCTGGTGCAGGCCCTGGTGCTTTTGCTCCTGGGCTTCAGGACCACTTGGGGAAGGGTCTGCATTGCCACAAGGGGTCTGTAACAGCAGTAGTATCGGCAGCATTTGCCCCTCGCTGGCTTTTGGAGGTCCCTGCTGTCACTTTGGGCCACTCGTTTTGCTCATGGTCATGTTTCCTGGGGACTTCATGTGGCCCCTTATGCCCTGGAGGAGGCAGAGAGTACATTAACCCTTCTATCCTGCTGCTCTTCCAGCTGGCCGTCCTGGAGGACTATGCAGATCCCTTTGATGCTACCCAAGTGGCTGGTAGCCAGACAGGACTCGAGAAGGTGATGGAGAATGATGGATATATGGAACCGTATGAAGCCCAGAAGATGATGGCTGGTAAGACTAAAAGCTTTCTGCAAAGGCCAGTGTACTCTTAGTATCTCTAGTTGCTGCTGCTGCATGAATTCGATGGCCAGTCTTCTTCCTAACCCATGACATAAGCTTGTGCCAGGTCCCCAAGATAAAGCTCCTGAGAGCTGGCTGGGGCATCAATCTAGTGGGGTGCAACCACATTTTCTCAGCATGACCCACATGTGAGGAGCTTGCCGTAGCCAGAGCGTTCTTGAAGGGTAACTGAGCAGCAGAGGCACCTCTGTGTTTCTGCTGGTTGCTCTTAGCTCGGCTCAACGCTGTGGTGCTGCCTCCTGGATCATGGTCCCTGCTGGCAGACTCGCCCCGGGGGCAGCGGGATGGCCAGGCACGGCTGAGCCGCTGCCTTTCAGCGCTGACATTCGATACGTCTCGCATAATACAAGGAGGACGTGGGAGCCATTTAATTCAGCTGCGACTGGTCTGAACGTGCTGTTCGTCGGCAGCCGCCGCAGCGGGGTCCCCAGCGGGCTCGTTTATGGCTCGCAAGCAGGAGGGGTGCGAGCGTGCGCTCCCGACGGCACCGCTCTCCCCGCTGCAGCGCGCGGGGCTGTTACGCCAGGTTGCACACTGTAGGCTCCGGCTCCGCTTTGCAATCCTGCGGTTTTCCTGGACCAAATGGTTTTGGAAAGCTGAAGCGGCTTCTGGAGGAGGCTGTTGCTTTTTTTGGGGGAAAAAAAATGCAGTGAGCAGCAAAGAGGCTTATTGTGTCTGTGAGGAGACGTGTGTTCCTGTTCAACTTGAGGGAAGGGCGTTTTATTCAAATTTCCCTTTTTTTTTTTTTTTTCCAGACTAGCTGTGCTGGATGTTCAGGGAATAAACCTGCTCTCATCGCTCTTGCAGACCCTGTAGTTGGGGCGCTCTGTCCTTGCAGACCTGCTGGATGTTTTGCCATGGGGAGGGAAGGGGTCTCAGTGCTGGGGGAGGGCAGCAAAGCTGGCTCAGTGTTTTTCTGCCCAGCAGATGAGTTTGGCTCCCAAGAGACCTGCCCACACGGGGCGCTTTGGGAAGGGCTGTGGGGCATCCAGGATCAGTGTCTGTCCAAGAGACCTGCCAGGAGCTGTGCCAGCACCGTGCCACGGTGTAGCTCCCTCTATGACCCCTGATGAAGTCCTCCAAAGTGTGCTGCTTCCTCATACTGCTCCTCCGATGAGCTTGGAGGCTTTAGCAGCTGTACCCACTTCTGTTCTGCAGCCTGGACGGAACAGTAGGGTGAATCCAGCAGTCCTGACCATCTTTCCCTGCCGTACAGTGACACCTGGACGTGTGGAGATAAATCTGCATTCCCATGGTGGTGGCATTTTCCCCCACCGTGGTATCTCTGGCCTCTCAGCATCTCCTCTCCACGGAGCAGCGGGGAGACCCCTTCACACTGTCCATCCTGAGACTGGATGGGGCTGAGGCATGTGGGGAGCCATCATTTGGTCCCAGCTGATAGCAGGCTGGCTCCCACCGAGGGAAATACTGCTGCTTTTTGCCCTTAGCTGGGTCTGCTGTTTCTTGCAGGTGATTGTTGGAGCTTTGGGATCTGCTCTTTTGGTGATGTGCCCTGCCCCCCGCTGTTGTCCTTGGCTGAAGGGAAACCCTTCCACTTGGCCTTGGGGACCGTGGCCAGACTGTATTGCACATAGAGCTGATGGTCCTACTCTTTCATTTTCTGCTAGAGATCCGCCAGAAGGGCTTACGGGAGGCTCCAGCCCGGCCACTGCACCTCTACGACACTCCCTACGAGCCTGTGTCCGGGGCGCTGGACACGGACGGGGAGCGCCTGGCCTGCCCGAGGCCCAGGGAGTCCCGGCTGCCCGAGGACGATGAGCGGCCACCTGAGGAGTACGACCAGCCCTGGGAGTGGAAGAAGGAGCGTATCTCTAAAGCTTTTGCAGGTGAGCAGGACGGAGACAGTCTGCGGTTGGGGAAGGGTGGCTTGAGCACCTCGACAGGCTCTTCCCTGACAGTCCTGTGTGAGATTTTGCAGAGGAGGGAAGCTGCTTTCTTGGGTTCCCCTTGTTTTTGCAAGGTCTGCAGCAGCAGCCTTTGCCTCGTGGGAAGGATCTCCCACTTGCAGAAGCTGTTTGTCTTCAGCAGGGCTGGTGGGAACCAGCTGGGAGCACTGGAGGGCCCAACAGGAGTGCCAGCCAGCCCAGCTGGACTGGTGCCCGGAGCTGCCTTAGCAGCTTCTTCACTGCCCATCATCTCCAGCTCTGCTCTAGTTGTCAGTGCAAGTTGCCCCCCACTGTTGCAAACTGCTGAGCAGAGGCCAAGCTGAACTTTGGGTTTATTTCGGCTTTTGCATGTCTGCCGTTGCAAAGGCAAGAGCTGGTCACTCCCCTGGGAGCCTTTGGCCGGAGAGCATCCGCCCCCCTGCCCTATTTATCCATCCTGCGGGAATCGATTGCGTTTGTGTTTGTTAATGAGGAAATCCATGCTGTGCATTAGTGCTGGCTCCAGTGCCAGCGCTGGCTAATTGCCAGGCTTTTATCTAGGGTGCAGCTTAATTGCAGCAGTATGTCTGCACCGCTGCCAGCGTGCGCGCGGCACCCGTGCTGGCAGGGGCTGGCGCTGAGCAGGGATGCAGGTGGAGCAGCATCGGCGCTGGGGCTCGTAGCTGGGACAGCGATTCAGCTTTTGGGCTCAGGCCCTGCAAGCTGGAGACTGCAAGCGTGTCGGGCTCTTGGGTTAGGGCGTCTGGATGAGCCTGCATGGGCACCTGGGACTCCTGGGTCCTGGCATGGATGGGTGCAAAGACGGGTGTCCACAGCTTGGGTTCAGCTCACTGGGCTCCATAATGTGGAAATGCAGACACTGGGCTTGTGCTGAGATGTGTCTGTGCAATGGACTTGGGGAGATTAGTTGCCTTGCTTGAGGTCCATAGGTGAGGGTGATGAAGTGGACCCTTTAGTTTTGCGCCGAGCCCCACGGGGAATTTGTGCGTGGCGTGAAGCAGGATGCTGTGTCCTGGGGCACACTGGGACCTGCTGGCTGTTTTCTCCTGGAGCTGGAGCAGGTCCTGCTGTTGCGAGACCTTTGTCCTCTCTTGTGATGTTGTAACCTCTCTGCTGGCTCTCTGCCCCTTTGCTAGGCCTGTGAGATCCCGTGCTGATGGGCATGTGGAATGAGCATCACGAGCAGAGTTTGTCCACTTTTCCTCATCCTTCTCGTCACAGATGGTGGGTTGCCTGTGTGTGGCCTCAGGAGCTTTGCAAGTGCTTTAGGGCCTGGTGTGCTCATTGCCCCTGGCTGTGAAGCGGGACCCAGCGAGCTGAGCACGTCCCCAACCTGCTGGCGCATGGCAGGGGAACTCGGAACGAGCTGGGTGACTGGGAAGTGCCTGGGGCAAGATGGCTAAGGGGATTTAAATGCACGGACAGGGCAGATGGTGATGAGGCTTTCAGCCTAGGTCTACTGGATGGACTTGCACAGAGGGTTGGGGAGACCACATGCTCTCTCCCAGCCCCAGAGGCTTCACTGAGGCTGGCTGGGAAGACAGAGGAGGAGGGTTCAGGGTCTTGACATGGGGAACTTGCATCAGACCTGTTCCTGCTTGGTGCTGAGGAAGGCAAAAAGTGGCAGAGCTGCGTGAACACCATCAGCTCCGAGTGTTTCCTACTTGATGATTTTCCAAGGCCTGAGGAGATCATGAGCCCATCAGCTCCGTTTGCTCCAGGCCTTCCCTGGGCCTAGCCCTGCTTGTGAGGGCCCGCTGTGACGGTGCAGGTTCCACTGCATGCCTTGCTGTACACCTCAGCCAGCTTCGAGCTGCATGTGCTCAGGCTCCTGGGCGTTTAATCCTTAGGTCTTTCCCTGCCACAACTGCTGTCCTTCTCTGTAGGCCTTGTGTTGCTGACATTTATTTCTAAGCCCTTTCTCTTTCTCTCTCTCTCTCTTTCTCCTTCTCTTTCTTTTTCTCTCTCTTTCCTACCCCTCTCCCCTATTATCCAGTTGAGATCAAGGTCATTAAAGACCTGCCATGGCCACCACCGGTGGGACAGCTCGACAGCGGCGAAAGCCCCCTGGATGGCGAGGCCGGTGCCTCCGTCCCTCCGCAGCAAGGCCAGCTGAGCTATGAAGACGCCAACGGTGGGTCTTGCGCGACCAGCGCGGTGTTTGGGGAGGCTGGAGCCAATGCCCGATGGGACCTTGCCTTGCTGGCCCTGCTGCCAACCCGGGCCTGAGATGCCACAGCATCTCAGAGGTCGCTGACCCTGCCACATGGTGAGAACACTTGCCACGTGTCCTCTGGTCATGTGTTGGGGGCCAGGTGCTTAGAATTCCTCTATGGCTTTACTAGTTACTTTGGTTTCTTGCCTCTTCCTCCTTCTCTTGACATTAAAGAGGTGCAAGGACAGCCTTGTGGCTCTTGCAGGTTCTGCTACGCTCATCAGTCTGTGTCTGACAGCATCTTCCATCAGATATCAGGAAGGAATGTAAGACCAGGACAAGCATATGCTCATACTCCCCGCACAAATTCTCCTCGTGCCCAGCAGTCTGCAGCTCGTAACCTGAGCCTGGACCAGGCCGGCCTTTGTGTTTGGAAGCCCATAACAGATTGTCCTTCCATGAATTTTTCCAAGTACCTTTTGAAGCCATCTAAGCATTTGACATCCGCAACATCGTCAAGCGGAGATCCCCAGTATTTCCTCTTGATATTGGAACTGCTCCCTTGATAACTTAATTTGATGCCTGTATGGCAACTGCCTCTTGCCATACCGGACCCCCTTTGCCATGTCGGTGCCACATGGAGCTCCGCAGACATTTGGCCTCCTCCTCCCTCCCCCGGCCCCTCCTGGCCTCTCTGCTTGTCCTTTGCAGGACACGAGACATTCGTCCTCGTCTCTTCCGTCTCCTCCGGTTATATGACATCTCTTTGTGCGCAGTAGTAAAGACACCCTAGGGATTTATTCAGTGACAGAATTACTGTCTCCTGCTTTGTCCTCTTCTTTGCCCCCAAATTCTTAATATTTGATCGATTGTTTTTATTTTATTTCCAACTAATGAACATTTAGCTGATGTTTCTTGGGACTCCGAACACCCATGTCTCTTACAGGGGGTGTAACAGCTTAATCAGATCCTACCACTGAAGATAGGGCTGTGTGGTTTCCTTTTTTTTTTTTTTATTACCCATGTGCATCACTTCATTTAGCACTGTTAAATTTCATCTACTATTTTATAGCTGAGCTGCTCAATTGCAGGAGACCTTTCCAAACCCTTGGTGGCTAGCGCTCGTTTTCGCTATCCTGAACGGCTAACTCTCGCAGGCACGCTTTGTCATTTCAGATTTGCTGTGTTTTCAAGTTTTTTGTGTGCGTGTTGAGCGGAAGAGACCCTGGGTTAATCCCCTTTGGACTTTGCTGGTTAATCTCCCTTATAAAAGGCAATGATTGTTTCTTCCCTTTTACCTGATTATTAATTTTTTAAGGGCTGTGCTTTCATGCCATGGTGGATTAGATTTTTTTAAAGAGCTTTAGGTGAGGGTTTTTGTCAAAATCTACTCATGCTGTATCGGTTGGCTCGGGCTCATTCACGTGCTCTTCACGAGAACTCAGCTGGATCGGTGCCACGTGTGGCAGCACCGTGTCTGTCTGGGTGTCACTAATTCTCCTCCCGACAGACACTGCAGTTTGCCAGGTGCAGATGTCTGATTTTTCTTATCTGTAATTAGCCAGATCCCTACAGAGCTTTGTAAAAGGATCGCAAAGGCTTTTGCTACCTCCTGGGTGTTTTTGAGCAAGGGATTGCACGTGACCACTGCTATTTATTGTGAGTTGTAGGGGAAGTCCAGAGCGAGGTGGCTGATCTCTGTGGTATTGTCCCAAATCCTCTGTAAAGGAGACCTTGGTATTGTCCCGAATCTTCTTTTATGGATGCTTCCATCTGAGATGAGTCCTCAATGTGTCCAAAAAAAGAGAAGCCTTGCAGGTAGAAACTTCTGTCAAGAAAATTTCTTTGCTATGCAGCCTCCTCTCTTCCCTCATCATTTCTTGTTCCTGCAGTCACCCTGATGAGCTTCTTGTTCCTGATGAATGCATCAGTTTGTCATTTTTCATGGTTTTAGCAACGCAAAGTCTCCCTCTCTCTCTTTATTTCACTTGCTTTGTTCTGTTTAGTTTATTTTGCCAGAGTTTTGTGTTTATTTTCTACTTTCCCTGTCTGGTTGCGACTTGAACTTCTTGAAGGATGTCTCCTCATTCCAAGGGGCTTCTTTTAATGCACCGTTTCATCATGTGCTCTTCCTCTGTCTCTCTCTGACAGATGCTCTGCATTTGTTCTGAGCACCTCGTATGCAGACTTCAAGCTGTCTCTGGTGCCAGCCATCGTTTCAGTGTTTTGATTGTCTTTTTAATGATCGTCCCAATTTTTTAGGGGATGAGTTGAAACTAGAGTTTTGTTGTTAAGTGCAAGACTGAATGTGGCAGTTTAAAAACAAGACTGTTGTAGCAGCGTTGCTGGTCTGGACTTAACGTTTCGTCCCCGAGCTCCTCCTTGCCGTTTTTCAGCCATGCAGAGCTGTGAAGGATTCTGAATGGGTTTTCTTCAGGCTCCCATCCTCTCCTCTCAGCCTACAGGGGCTGCCTGGTGACCCGCTCCTGGGTAGAAGTGCCAGTGGGACCTTGCCTTTCTCGCAGTCCTCATTTGCTTGGAGCATGGACCAGATTTCCCTCGAATAGCCTCCTTGGAGATGCCTAGATGGAGATATCCTTCTCCTCCTACTTTGGTGGCCGCTATTTAGCTTTCTGCGGATGGGAGGGCTGAGCCTGGCTTAGCCCGAGCCCTTGGGCTCCCAGTCATCCCCAGAGAGCAGGTTCTGTGGGACAGGCTGAGGGCAGCACGCTGGCGAAATCCTCCCAAAGGAGGGGACGAGGGTTGGGAGCGGCTCAGCCCAGCGGCTCCTGCTGCTCTGGCACTGGCTGAGAAGGCGTCTGGAGCGCGTGGCAGCCGCCGGGCCCCTGTCCTGAATAAGTAATTTGTGAGAGGGGCTTGTGTTGCAGGGCAGCAATAATGAACTCTCTGGAGGAGAGCGAAACAATATTATTAATGCTGAAATCATCCTGCGAGGAAATAACAGTCAGCGGATGGCAGAGTCCCCAGGGCACGGCTCCGCTAACACCCTGCCACTAGCGCGTCCCCCATCGTCCTCCCCTGCCAGAGCCGCGGCAAGGCGGCCAGCGACCGGCTCGTGAGGCCCGTGGGGATCTTGGTGGGACTGGGCACACGTGGTGGAAAGGCTGGGGTGGTCGCATGGAGGTGCCAGACCCAGCAGCAGTGCCCCTGAGCACCCCACGAATCTCAGCTGTGGAACCTCCTACTCATTTGACTACCCTTGAGGAGCTAAAGCTCAGGCATTTTTGGGGTGTCGTGCAATAGAAATGAGAGGCCAAAAGGAGAAGGCTCCCTGGAAAACATTTCCAGGAGATAAGACATTGCAGAGATTCCAGGTTGCACCAATTCCTAGCTTGGCGCAGCTGCAACTTGGGACTCTATAGAGAGCAAGCGGCCCAAAGCTGACCTGGCCTATCTGTAGTTAGGCCAGGAGGATGGAGAAGTGAGTGGGGACCCAGAGTGATGCAAAATGTCTCAGGTGCTTCTGTGGCCAGCAGCATTCCCGTAGGGTTTTCCAGGCAGAAAATGCTCTCTGAAGCTGGCAGGTCCGTTCTCAGTCCAGCCCGCTGCTCTGCATCCAGTCCTGGTTCTTGCTGGGGAAGCTGCCCTGCACCTTCTGATGTGCATCTGTCTTGCAGGCCAGGCGGAGGGCCTGGGGTACAGCCGGACTTCGCCCTGCAGGGAGGAGAAGGCCAGAGCTGCCCTCAGACACGGGACCAGCAACCTCAAGAGCACAAAGACGCTGAGCTTGGAGCCAGGGCCCTTCCTTGGGGAGAGGATTGACCCAGCCCTGCCCCTGGAGAGCCAGTGGTGAGTCCTGCTGCAAAAGAGCTCCCTAGCCCCTCTGCATGCGCTGAGATCCCCATAGTGAAGAAGCCCAGGATGAACTTGGTCCTGAACTTGGTCCTTTCTTCCCTGGTACCATGCCTCTGCCAGCTGCTGTTTGCCCCACACTTCTTGGAGCCCTGATGTCTGTTGGTGCCCTCTGCATCCCTTTTACGTGGCCTGCTCCTTGTCCCCCATCACCAACCTCTCTTACTTACATCGCTGAGCCTGAACGCTGCTCCTGTCCCAAGGGAGATGCTGAGTGAGCCTGTATTGCTGCTGCCTGACAGCAGGGGTACAACCTGTTTGGGCTCTCCTTGTGCAGGATGGGGCGTCCGCATCGGTTGTACCGCAGCAGCTTTCTGTTCTCTCTCCTGCCTACAGCTGGTACCACGGGGCCATCAGCCGGACAGATGCGGAGACGCTGCTGAGGCTCTGTAAGGAGGCCAGTTACTTGGTGCGCAACAGCGAGACCAGCAAGAACGACTTTTCCCTTTCCTTGAAGTGAGTGGCTTTACTCAGGGCTGTGGGACCGGGGTGGGTGGCACCTTCAGCTGTGCCATCCTCTGGCCGCAGCAGCAGCGATGCTGCCTCGTGGCCCTGAGCACTAGTGACTTGCGTGCAAGGGCACCCAGAGCCCAGGTATTGCACATGGTGAGCCAAATGTGGGAATATCCCTGGATATCGTAGCCAGGGGTGCCTGTGTTTGTGGCTGCTGGGAGGTGTGCAACATCTTCTCATGCCGTGGGTCTTGGACTGGGAGGTGAGCCAAGGGAAACAGGGTAACTTGGAGACGACTGCAAGACACTCATAACTTGCTGTAACACAAAGTTTGCGATTCTTTGCTGCCTAACACAGGCCCTTGACGTTTGTGTTGCCATTTGGCAAAAGTATCTTGCAGAAAGGCTTGCTAATCTGAAGGCATGCTGCTTTTTCCCTTGGCAGTGTTTGCAATGCAGACGGATAAAATGATGTGCCTTATTACTCATCCGAATGTGCCTGATTACAGTTTCCAGCTCTGGCTTCTCATTATCCCTTTCTAGCCTAGTTTTGTGGGGGAAGAAAAAAGTTTGTGTGATCACATTATTCATGGAGTTGAGGTTCTCCCTCTGTGCCTCCCAGCCCAATTAAGTGTTGTAGCTTGTTGCTCTGCCATGTTGTAGAGAGGGTAGCAGTTTAAAAAGTGCCCACATCCAACACAGCCTGTGAAAACAGATTTAAAAAAAGTGGGGACAGAATTAGGAAGGGATATTGGGAGACTGTGTTAAATTTCCAAGGAAAAGCCCTCTGTGTGGGCTTAGCCCTTCTCAGGCTGCAGCTTGGAGTGCTGATTGCAGGGTAAGAGAGGTTAGAAACACCCGGCTTGTGAGGGAAGTTTGTCACCTTATCACACTACAAAGTCCAACCTGGGGATGCCAAAGTGTCCTCTTGGGAACCTTACATGATGCTGCTACCTTTCAGTTTTCTTTCTGTAAAACTGGGTTACGCCACTTTGGTTTGTCCGGAAGGAAACCTCACCTTCTCAGCAGAGTTTGGTTTCTGTTTGTTTTGGTAGATTTTGTTGTACTCTCTCCAAGTTTTCTGGGTTCCTAGAAAATGTGAGTCCTGAAGCCGCATGAGGCATCATAGCTCAAATCCTGCCTGGGCGGGAGTCCTGCTTCCCAGACCTCCTTGTCCAGCTCTTTTTTTGGGACTCTTTGGGCGGTGCCCTGTGAAATCAGAGCTGTTCCTGGATTGAAGATGGATTAGCAAATACTCTGTTGCCCTCCTGCAGTACAAGTATGTCATTCTGTTCCTGGCACACATGGAAAAAAAAAAAGTATTTATGGAGCACTTCAGTTGTCTCTCTCTGACAACAGGCCATGTATCCCAAGCTTCTCTTAATATACTCTATGTTTTTCTACCTGTGTTTCTCCCCGGTGATTTGAGCTTTCCCCACATATTACCCAATGCCACAGTTGGGAATCAGATTGCTTTGTCTTTATTCTACCCTTTTTTTGTTTCCTTTTTGCTGCCTTCAATAGGAAACCAGGGCAGACACTTAACTATAAATAGTCTCCCTTCCTTGTATCCTTGTAGCTTTTAGATCTCTCAACAAACCTTTCAAAAAAAAAAAAATCCCTGCTTTGATTTTTCTTTTTGGTCAGATTTTTTCCTGACAGTTTAATTTTCTCTTTTGAAGCACCATCTTCTACTGGCCTGTTGTATTTTCCTCTTGGCCTTTCCTATTTCTAACTGTTTTGCAGAGCTGGTGGTGCCCCAGTGATTCGTCTTGCCCTTTTGGGACAAGGTTCGAATTCAGGCAGTTTCAGATAGGGGTCAGTAGGCCTTAGGCAAGAAGATTAACTTGTCTAATTTGTACAAACATGAATGATTATTTGCCGCCTGCCAGAGTGAGACTTTCAGCAGCTGTTTTCCAAAGTAGCATTTTGGAGATGAGCATCACAGAAGTGATGAATCTCTGGTGGGGTTTGAGGCTGCGAGAAGCCCTCTCAGCTATCAGCTTCCAGGTGATGTCTGGCACCATGTGCATTTGAGAGTCTGAGAGGTGACAGTGGGTTTGTTGGCCTTGGGCCAGCTTGAAAACACTGTTGCTGGACCTCTCTCGTTTTTGTCACCTCTCTTCTAAGGTCCCCAAGGTCACCTTTGTGTCTGTGTCCCTGTATCCACCAGTCCTGGTGGACACCACCTTGAATGTCTTGCAGAGCAGCAGTGGTATTTCCCAGCTCTGTTCTGGGGCATCATGGCATGCTGTTGCTTGTGTGCTTAGAGGGCTCTTCCCACTACAGTTGTCTACGTGTTGTCGCACTCGTTGCCTGTCTTTGCAAGTTGAAGTCTCTCAGTGATCATAGGACTTCCATTGGGTCACCCCATGCTGGCCTTGGGACCTCTTGATCTCTCTCCTGGAAGCTGGATATTTCCACCACCCATCTCTTCCCTGTGTGCCAAACATCTATTTCTTTGTTTTTCCTCTTAGTTCTTTTTGCCAATGCCTAGTCTTAGGGCAAAAATGGCCAAGTCCACTTTGCCAAGAATTGTCCCTTCTCACATGCACATGATGTTGAGCTGTAGTCTTCTGGCTGTGTTCCTGAAGGATATAATTCCGTTGGCACAGGGAGCTCCAGGCAGCTGCTTGGACATTGCCTATCTGCTGGCTGTGTTTACAGAGAGCACACAGCTTCTAAAACATGATTTTTACTCTGTTGCCTTTCTCAGTAGGGCCTTTTTAAGGCAAATCCCCTAGGACTTCTTTTCATGTAGTTGTAAGCTGGTTATCTGCATCTCTTTTTTTTTTTTCTCTCTCCTTTTTGAGGAAGGAGGAGCAGCCAAGGAGATGGTCTGAAAGGAGAGCTCTAGTACTGACCTCAAGCCCTTTTGTGCCACTCTAAAGAAAAATACGCACAAAAGAGAGCAGCAGGAGTAGCTGTATCCATAGCATGTCAGCTAGCCTGAAGGATTTAACCCTGCCTTGACAGTCCTGTCTGATGCAGGCTAGCCAGCCCCTGCCTTGTGGCTGGTCCTAGGCAGAACTGTCCTGTCATCTCAAACACTCTGAAAATGAGTCCTATGTGGTTCGTGCCTGCATAGCAGTGAGGCTGCACCATGGAGGCCTGTCCCCTCGCTTGGGGCAGGGGCTGCAGGCCATGGAGGAGCATATTCCTCTGAGTTTTGTCGTTGTCCTCCTGGCAGCTGATGGCAGCAGGGCTGTTGAGTTTGCAGTGGGGTTTTTGGAGCATCTCCCTGGGGATCTGGTGTCGGTCAGGTCCTTGGGCAGTGCTTGCTGTTGTCTCTGAGCTCCTCTTGATGCTGACCCCAGCTTGGGGGCTGGAGAAGGTGTCCCCCAGCCGTGACCTTGCTCCCCAGCACCCGAACCTAGGGAGTGATTTGGGGCACAACAGCCTGTATCACTTCTCCGTGGACCTGTAGCACAGCCCTCTTGCTCTGGACCTCCAATAATCCTGTGCATCGCTCCACTGCCAGTGGTAGTAAAGGAGCAGGTCTGTCTGTCAACAAGGCACAGCGCCGCCGGGCCCCGTGTGTGTTCGGTGGCCTGGTGCATGCACACGTGCACACACACAGGGTGCCCACGTGTGCAACGTGCTCCCTTCGGGGCTGTGCAGCCCCTCGTGCCGCTGCTGCTGCAGCTCTTCCCCCTCATCCAGGGGAACACGGGATGGGGCAGGTCTCCCGTTGGCGGCTCCATAGCCCTCCTGGGACCGCGTGCCACGGCCTTCCTGGCAGCGTGGCCGGGCGCGGGCCTGGCTTCTCGCGGGGAACGGCGCCTCTCCCCCGCCTGCCTTCTCCTGGCCTCCCCTCGGGGCAGTCAGTTCCCTGCCGCTCAGCTTGAGCGGCTCCTAAATGGATTGCAAGCCTATTCTGCTAATGCAGCCAATCTGTCCGTTACGGGCACCGTCTCCTCCAGAGATCCAGCTGGGGGGATGGGACCGGACTGTATGGAGTTGGAAACAGCTCAGCATTGCTGATGAGGTCCTGTCTGCTTTTAAGTCATCAATATTTTGCCGTAATGTGCATTCCAGACGCTGCAGACAGGCTGTGGCTCTCCTCAGAGACGCAAATTAATAGCAACAGGGCCATTAGCCCGTCACTTGGAATCAGAGCTCGTGGCATTATCTGCCTGCACAGCCTCAGATGGCTCAGCGCCCGCGCTGTGCCGGAAAACGGCCTTGCTGCGCTTAGCGGGTTTTTTACGGAGCCTGCAGGGTCTGTGCGTGGGGACACACGGCTGCTCTGGGGCTGCAGGAGGAATCCTGCCTTCAGCTGCCGCGTGGCGAGGCTGGGCAGGCACCAGCACAGTCCAGTCCCCGCACATGGGCTTGTTGCACCTTGCGAGGCTGCGGTGCTCCTGGCATGGCCCGCCGTGAGCATGTCCCCCTGCGTCCCGTGTGCCCCGGGCTCCATCCCTCGTCATGGGGAGAGCGTTCGTGGAGGGATGCACGGTTTGGGAGGAGGGCAAGCCTAGAGAGTTGGGAACTGGAGGATGTGGGGCAGTGTGGGCCCAGTTGTGGCTGAGGCAGGGAGCCAACAACATCCCAGACAGGTATAGGAGGTGTAGGTGTTACTAAGCTCCATGAGGCCAGAAGCAGGGTAAGACACTGGGAAAAGCTGCCTCCTCTAACCCTCCCTTGTTCTTCCCTTACAGGAGCAGCCAGGGCTTCATGCATATGAAACTGTCCCGGACCCAAGAGAATAAGTATGTGTTGGGCCAGCACAGCCCGCCGTTCGACAGCGTGCCGGAGATCATTCATCACTATGCCAGCCGCAAGCTGCCCATCAAGGGGGCTGAGCACATGTCCTTGCTGTACCCGGTGGCTATCCGTACCCTATAGTCCTTACCCTGCACGAGCCTGGCTCGAGGCCGGGTGTACCCAAAGCTGGCCCGTCCTCGGGGCTGAGCACTGTGATGCCAAGGACGAGCTCCGGAGCGGCAGCCCGCAAGCGGCTCCTTGGGCACGGCCGGTGCTCTCTGGGATTGCTGCAGCCACATCCCTTGTCCTGCTCTCTCATGGGGATCCCGTGCTGCTGTTTTCCTTCTAGGCTGCCTACAGGAGATGCCCCCGTGCGAGCAGCTGAGCTGGGCCTGCTGCCACGCTCGCCAGCTGCCCTTGCCGGCCTCCGGGCAGAGCTCAGGAAGCAAGAACTGAAGCTAAGGCCGTAGGAGAGGCCTGGGGCAGGACAAGTTGGGGGGAAACCTCTACCCACGCGCTGCACAAGGGAGCTGGAAGGCCCAGCCTGCAGCCAAGGAAGCCCAGAGCCATCTCTGGCAGAGGGCAAGGGGAGCTAAGCAGGGCCTGCCTGGGGCTAGCAAGGAGCCGGGGGGACCGGGCAGGCTTGTGGGGCCCCAGTCTGCATGGGTGCTCGGTACTTGCCACCTTCCTTTGCCAAATGTAAATAGTGACCGTCTTGGCCGTGCGTGCAGCACCGCTGCCTAATAAAGCAGTGCGTAGTCGCCCTGGTTGCCAGCCTCCTGCTTCGTGAAGCCCTAAGCACGCTCTTGTGCTCTCCCTCCACCTCTGGGATCAGGAGCTTCTGCTCTAGGAAACCTATAGAGCAAAACTCAGTGTGAGTCAGGGGGGGAAATCTCTGATGTATACCCTCATCTCTGGGTGTTCAGTGACTGCTGTCCTGTTCTCCATCTTCCTGTCACTTTATCTTTAGGTCAGTTTGTTCATCCACTTCCTCAGAATGAGTTTACATGCTGTAGCTATTAATGCATATCTTGCCTTTTCACCTTTGGTTTTTTTCTGCATGCTTTCTGCCATGCTCTTGCCAATGCACTTCTAACCGTTGATCAAGCCAAGCTTAAGCTATCTGTTACTCATATCCACTAGGTTTCCTTGACCCTCCTTTTCCTGGGGCCCCCAGAGGGGGTGGAGGGGCCAGATTCACCGCTGACCCTCAAAACTTGAGCCTCAAACTTCAGCAGAACAGAGGGCTTGGAGAGCTTGTAGTCCACTGCCATCCTCCTTGTCTATGTTGCAGTGGGCATCTAGGTCCAGCGGATGCCATCGATGGCACTGAGGGGGCCCAGGGGCTTGTTGAAGTGTGTGCTGAAAACCACAGTCATCCCCATCACCTGCTCCTGGGAAGGAGTCTACCTGGGAGCTTCCTTGGGGAGAAGGTGGTGATGTTCCACAGGAACATGGGGACCTTGTGCACTGTCTGTGCCTACCTGGGGCTCGGAGAGTTCCAGGCTCTCAATTTTTAGCTTGGGAATCGCAGTCCCAGCTGGTGATCGTGGCTTTCGACCAGAACACTCTCAAATTGCAGCTGCAGTTTGGAGCCGGCAGGGACCATGACGTTTCGTTTCAGGATGCCTCAGCCTTTGTCGCTCCTTAAAAGGCAGCGGTTTGAGCTTCTCCTGGTGCTTGGTGTCACCTTACAGCTGTGCTGGCCCAGGGGCAGCTCCAGCTCACTGGCTGCCTCCCTCCAGCCCTACCAGCCTTCCAAGGAGGCACCTTGTCCTCCAGGGATGGGCCAGCTCTGGTCGGAGAGTTTTCCTCTCTTCGTTGCAGCTGTGAGGAGGATGGGCAAGTGCCAGAGACTGCAGAAAGGGCTGGCAATGCAGGGATGCTCTTCCAGAGATGCTCTTAGATGCCCTTGGTCCATTTAAAAGGCTTAGAAGGCACGTTAGCAGCCCTGGAGCTAACACGCTCACTCTGAAGCTGGGATTTGGGTGCACATGCTTAAATTAAACAGCTTTCCTAATCCTCCTAATGTGGCAAAGTGTGCAGCTCTCTGCAGAGACCAGCGTGCACACAGGCTCTTGCATAGCAGGTGGCAGTGGGACTGCTGGCTGAAATACCTGTGCTGACCCCACAACAAGGGCAGCAGATCCCTGCAGCTCTCCCAGTTGGTATCCAGACAGCAGCAGGATTTTGCCCGTGGCATCTTGCCTGGTGTGCTGGAGGCTGATGGTCGGGGTATGACACGATGCCGAAAGACACCCTGAGCTGCAGAGAAAAAGCTAATTTTGCAGCTGCCCTGGCAGCTAACAGCAGACAAGAAGGCTCAGATCAGCTTGAATTGAGCCTAGCACCTACTTCTGACTCAGAGAAGGTGAAAACCCAGCAGATGGTCTTCAGGGGACCTGGCACAGGCAAAGTTCATGGTTACAGATGGTAGCAACCAGGTCTGGTCCTTGCAGTCAGATGGGCACTGTTCTCTCCAGTCAGCAGAAACAGCCCTTTCGTGGGGGAAGAACAGGGGGGAAAAAGAAAAAAAAAGAAAAAGGTCTTCCCCTGGGAATGGGGAGAGTGGAGCACATTTTTTTTTTCTTTGTGTCCAGCTGGAATTCTCTTCCTGCAACTTATGCTGTTGCTTTTGCCTTTCCCTGGGCACCTCTGAGAAACAGCTTCCCACAGCTTTGCTCTGTGTAGTTGGAAATAGCAATGACATCTGTCTTCAGCCCTCTCTTTGCCAGGCTAAATACGGCAACTCCTTCAGCAACACCTTGTATATCACGTTTTCTAGCCCCAACCACCTCGGTGACCCTTCACAAGACTGTCTCCGTATACTGCGGGGGACCAAAACTGGACACTGTGCCCAAATGTAGCCTCACTGGTGTCAAGTGTAGGGGAATATCCACTTCCTTTAACCTGCTGGCTACACTCATAGGATAACTCAGGTTGAAATGGACCTCAGGAGAGATCTAGCCCTATCTCCTGCTCAAAGCAGGGTCGGCCATGAGGTCAAACCAGGGCCAGGGAAAGCTTTTGGGGAGAGAAGCAGATTTGCCCCAGGCTCAGTTAGACTTTCTGCCTTTTTCGTAGCATTAGCGGGATGGGTTGGGATGGAACCAGGCAGAAAGCGGGTTGCAATTTCCCTGCAACTTAAGGGCAATAGGAAGCCAAACAGACTGGACCTTCCACAGTGGGTGGAGAAGGGCCTACAAGAAAGAAGTAGGAGCAGGGTGCAGAATGCAGAGCGATAGTGAAGAGTCAGCCCATGGCCTGATGTAGGGTCTGAGGATGGACCCGAGTTTCTCCAGTGGGACAGATTCTGCGGAGTTAGTGTCTCAACTTGGGATCCCCATAGAAAGTACATTGTACTGGGCTCTGGGTCTAGTCAGTGCATCATACCCTCTGTGGTCAGAGTTGATCTTCATGAGCTCTCCAGAAAGTTTAGGCAGTTTGAATCAGTCTTCCATGGGTACTTTAGTGTTCCCTCTGCCATCCTGTAAATGAAATGAGGGTTGATTGGAAATGGAAATGGGACAACCTTGCAACAAAGCTAGAGAGGATCCATGAGGATCCTCACTCCTGCAGTAGACAAGGCCATGAGAAACCTGATGGTGGCATTGGACTTACCTTGTTCTGGGCACAAAGGTAGACTAGGCACCTTTTCCTGTAGTAATTTTCAAGCAGATTGCAGCCTGTTGCAGCCTCCTGTGTCCTCACAGCTGCTTCTGTTCTGTCCCTCCTCCCTGCAAGGGAAACAGCTCTGTCATTTACGGCCTTTCCTCTAGTCCCTTGCTAAGCCCCCTGTAATCACCAAGCTGTCTTAGCATGCTGCAGGCCCCGATAATGAAGAAAGGAAGTTTGTTTCATAATTGGATTAACATGCACTCGCATGGCAGTCGGGTCGGAGCTGGCGCAGTCCCCACGCCCTGTGCGGTTCCAATGATTGTGGTCCAGCCGAGGGCTTGGGGCTGTGCTCAGCCGAGGTGCCTGGCTACTCTCGCTCCTCCACAGGACTTTGCTGGTTGAAAAACGTGTTCCTGCAGGAGGAAGCCAGTCAAGAGGGATGAAAAGCTGATCCAGGGTAGAATTTCACCCTGTCTCATTTGGACGTGGTTCTCCAATTCCTTCACAGACCCTGATGTCTCCTGGAAGACCGTGAGGTATGTGCTGGAAGTAAAGCAGTTTGGTCAGTATCAAGCCCAAAATATGTTTCCATATCCCACCCTGAGCCATCTGTGCTCCTGAGTCCCACCACAATGCTGATTAGACTTGCAAATCCGTGGGTTATTCATGCTGAGGGTTGCCCTCAAAGGTGGCTTCAGCCTTTCCCACAGCACGCTCTTTCTCCAGTACCTTCTTGCTTTAACACTTTAGGGCCAGACTTCACCCCAAAGGATTACACATCACAGGAGCTCACACAGGGATTCAAGAAGGAAATTTCAGATACTGGAGAGCATCACTTTGATCCATGCAGGATGGGGTAAAGCCCTCAGATGAAGATAGGATGTGGTGCCTCATCCATGGCCCCTCCCTTACTGTCTGGTCCAGAGAAAAAGTTTCCTTCAGCCCAAATCAAGCGATGAGTTTAACCTCAGACCTACCAGTGCTTGAGGCACATAACTGAAAACACAGCGCCCTGTCTCCAACTGCAGCAATCCCCAGTGCTGCAGGAAAAGGATCAAATACCCTGACAACTCATCTGCCAAAATTTATCGCAAAGGAGAGACATTTCTTCCTGATCCCTGCAGGCTACCAGCAAAAAATGCAGTGTAGCACATGCATAGCACACACACGCATATGGTGCACATATGGCCTGGCTAAATGCCTCCTTTCAAACCCTCTTGTAGAGACCAACATATTTGACACAAGGGGCAAGTTTCAGCTCCTAGCTCAAAGATCAGTCTTGTTCAGCCCCTTCAGTACACTTTCCCAGCACAATCTCAATAGCAGTCACTTGCTTCTGGTGCCCTGTTTGAAAATTACCCTAAAAGATCTCCACTTGGATGCCTCCATCCAATTTTCACTCTATATTTGTCACCAGTTCTGTCCTTTTCTTTGCACAGTTTTCAATGGGTGTCTCCAAAACGGCATGCTCAACACGATCCTTCAGGTGAAGATCTTCTTTTGCTACTGATGAGGCTTTGTCCCTCCTGAAAATGCGTCCCAGACATGATGATTCCATGCCCTGGTCTCAGCCTTGAACCTTTTGCTGCTAATACAAGCAGGATTATCACAAGGCCAGGGATGGAGGAACAGTGATAAGAACACCACTTCACTCATGGACTTCCCCTATTAATATAACCCATCGTTAAGCTGGTTAGCCATTTCCTCTTCCACTTTACACAGTCTACAACCCCCATCACTTCCATCTTAGAAACTGGTTCGTATTGGCTATCAAATCAAACCTTTCATTTAGATCTAAACGGCCTAAATGCTGTGTGTCACCATGTCTGAGTTAATTATTGAAGAAAAAATCATTACATTAAACTGACCCAATGCATCTGTGATAAATGCTGTTTCCATTTGTCTTCCTATCTTTAAGCACCAATTCCTTCCAAACCTGCTCATAGCCTTAGAAGGGCATTAAAGACTATATGTTTTAATACTGCTTTTTTTCTCTACTGAATGTGGGTGGCACATTCACTGAATTTGTTTGCTATTTGAGTAGTAACCTAATTGCCTTAAAATGTGCCCTTTCTTCAGAGCGAAGTGACCCTACTCTTTTCCTCCTTGATCTGCTTTATATGTAGCCTGAGATTTTTTTTTTTTTTTTTGATATTTGAAGGTACATAGAAGTGCAGTTCAACAGTGCTTTGGGCAGTTCCTACTTTGTGGGACATGGTTATCTGAAAAAGCCCCCTGACCTGCTGCTTTAGGTCTTGTGCTCTCCTGTTTGAAGTGTTCATATGTATAGAGGCATCCTGAGTTCCTTTTTAGCAGTCTGTAATTGCTCAAAAGGTCAATGTCAGGTTATGCTACATAGAATAGGTTCCATCCCTTCTACATTTGCTCCCTTGGGCTTGTTAGTCCACTTACTGTCCCTACCTCTTCTCTGTTTCTGGTGGAACCTGCTAACTTTGGAGGACTTCTCAAGTTTTGTAGTTCAGCCTAAACGAAACTTAGGACTCTTAGCAAATGGGGAAGGAGAGTGACCTGCCCTGTGATCACTCAGCATGCATGCAGCATCTCCTGGTCAACTGTCGTCCCATGCATTCATAGCATGTCCTCATTTGGTGGTTGTGCCTCAGGCACTCGCTCCATCACATCTTGCGTGGCTGGATGACCCACACAGCTACAAGTCTTTCTTTAATTTCCAGGATAAACGTATGCATGCTGATTTTTTCTCCATTAAATGGCAGCACCCAGCAAGCCCTGATTTGTGTGCGGGTGTGACCCACGGGCTCTCTGCACGTGTATGTCCTTATTCACTGCTCACATGCGAGGTAGCCTTGCTGTGTGTGTGCAGTGCGGGGTGATTTACTGCCCACATGCAGCATTACGGCCTCTCTGTGCATGCACGCTGGGTCCTGATTTACTGCACACATTAAGGGCTACCTCTCTGCAAATTCACAGCACGTCTGCTTTAGTGCCTGTGCTCAGCGCACCCTCTCCGACCGTGCACAGCGTGTCCTGATTTACAGGACAGGCTCCTCCATCGCTTTGCCGCTGGGTAGAACACCTTGAGCCACTGCATATCCACACCAACACCTCTTTTCAAGGGGAAGAGTCTGATCCGTTTGCCAGCTGTGCACAGGATGGTCTCGGGCTTAGCATGTCTGCAATGGCTGGAGAGCAGTAGGGCTTCCTTTCCCGTGCATGGCATAATATCACTTATTGCATCTGTGTTGGCAGCAGCTCCTGATGTCCTGCGCATACGCCACGAGCCCCCTGCACAAGCATGGCACGGCGGTGCTTTCTGCAAGCATGGTGCTACCTATTGCAGCAGGTGCTATCCTTGTGTACCGACATTTGGGGAAATGGTTTTTGGAGCCTCTCTGTCCTGCTTTGCCTGTGCCCCAACACAGAAATGAAACAGAGCAAAGGCATATTCACCAAGACTGAAGTGAAATGTTTGAGGAAGACATGACCTCATGGCAGAAAGCGCTGGGAAGGCCAGTCCTCCCATACTTTGTCCTGGGAAGTTTTCCAGGCCCAGTTATGATGCTGGTGGCTGGAATGCATGGAGAAAGCTGCCAGACTGAGGGGAACTCACTAGGTCTGGAGAGGAGAGGGTGTACGGTGGGATTCTGCCAGTTCATTTTATAGAAGGAGGTGATTTTCATCTTTATGGGGTGGGGGTGAGGTAAAAAACATCTTCCCCCACTCTGCTGTGACTTGTAGTGAAGCTTACAGATTCCACAGACTGGTGAAAGCGGCTCAGTAGGGTCATCCACACGGTGAGGGCTCTTATCCACATGTTCCTGCCCTGAATAATCCTTATGTGTGCTCCTCCTTGCTTTTTGCCATGGCACAGACCCAGGGGAAGCTTCAGACAAAGTCCCTAAAACGCCTTTACTTTTTCACACTCCAGATTAGCCTACACTGTTCCCAGCTACTCCTGGTTTAGTGATGCCTGTCTCCAGGAGCTGTGCAGAGGCTCCCATGCTCCTAGCTGAAGGCCTCTTCAGATAGCACTTGTCCTTGCGTTTGACTTTCAGACAGTCCCAGAGGAGTCGCACACCACACAGCATTGACACCAAGCACGATAGGGAGCAAGCACAGGGATTTGGACTGGTCCCGTCCCGGCCGTGGGCCGCTGATTGCTCCGCTCAGCTGTGAGTCCTTCTGAATGTCCATTATCTGGGGCAACACCAGGCCTCGTAGCCCTATCACTGCTAACCCCACAGCTGGTACGGTAATTCACACTGGCAGCTGCTGTTCCCGCTATCAGTGCTGCGATAATTGTCCCTTCCGGGCTGGACCTGCTCAGGGCCATTAGCAGCAGTATCGTTCTTTTATCATAATGTATCTCATTCACATCTTGACAGCTACAGTAAATGTCTGTCTGTTACTGCCTGTAAGGACGCAAGGTCAAGTCGCCCTGTGGCGGGGGATAATTTAGACAGGCTCACAGGTTGCTCAGAGTGAGGAGAGGGAGCGTATGTCTCCCGCAGTGCATTGCAGACACGGGCCAGGCTCCCTCATGGCAATGCTGGGGGGTGACATCCCCGCATCCTGCCTCCGTCCCTGCCCACTCTCTCCTGCGGCTTTGCCACCCGTTCAGGAATGGAGCTTGTCACTCTGTGGTCTGTACGTGCTGAGGTGGAGGGAGTGGAGATATGGGTGATCCCTCCTTGATGCCGGGGACGCTGCTGATTTCCATTTAGATAGAGGAATTTCAATCTAAGCTTGACGTCTCTTTGCCACGGTGGAACTAGAGACCCAAATTTCCAATTTTCTTTCCCACACAACACCAGATGCTCTCTGTTGGCCTGTGAACCGAAGTGCGTTACAGATGCTGCAGGCAGGCAGTCGGTAGCATGAATGCAGATGATTATTCATGGGTAGATCCATGGGGCACCTGGCATGCAGGGGGCTGCGTGGGTCCTTCCCTACTGTCCCGCCTAGTGCTTATAGCCCCTCTCATTAACACCTCCCCGCAGCACTACCATCTCGGGCAAGGAGATAAACACCCATGTAAAAGCACCCAGAGCAGGCCCCCTGTGGTGCAGGATCTAGATGGCTTGGAAGACAAGGTATAGCCACAGAAGAAGACACCCAGATGATCCTGACACAAAGGCAACAAAAAGAACGGAGTACTTTTCTGTTCCATCAGGAAAGAATGCAAGAAGAAAATCAGCAGGGGGGGCGGGGATGCCCCAATTTATTGCCTGCATCAGGTACATGTTTGAATGATCTGGGGCAAGCTGCATACAAAGAAGCTTGTGATGCTCGACATGGTTGCCTTAATTGCCTTAATAGGGCCTCTATTCCTGTAGGAATAGAGAAACACCCACATCCACTCCAGCTTTGCTCAACCGAAAATGCAAGTTTGTGAAAAAAAGAAGCTAGAGAGGATTACTGTGGGAGTTGTAAACTTGTGTGATGACCAATGGCCGCTGCCTGGAGCTTTAGGGAAGGTGTCTACCACCAACGAAGAAAGCCTTGAGAAATGAAGTCAAGAAAGTGGAGCAGAAATGTGAGGGAGGTCACCAAGAGCAGAAAGGCAGACGGACCAAAGGGAGGGCTGTGAGAGGCTGAGCGAAGTGCTGGCGTCCAAGTGACTTTTTCCTCGTGAGGCATAGGAGAAAGACATCTGCTTAACCCACGTGAAGTATGTTCCCCTCCATGGGGTTTTGGGGCAAAGGAAATAGGAGCAGGTGTTTTAAGTAAAGATGGCACAGACTCTGCATGCCCAGCAGAGGGTGGCAGCACCTGATGAGTCAAGAAGCAGTCCCATGAGCCCAAACCTACATGTGGCATGATAAAAGTGGGAGGGAGCAGGTACTGCATTCTGCAGCCACTTAGTTTGGGCTGACCTTGAAACGCTGAAAGAAATTGCTTGGCAAGGATACCAGCGATGAGCAAACTAGTAGAGGATTAAGACAAATATCAAAGCATTTGTGAAATGCTGTTGCCATCTACTGGGCTTTGGTAAAAGGACTGAGGGAGCCGAGCCAAAAGCAGGCCCAAGAAGGTCTCTGTGGTTTCAGTGCTGTCTCAGGCTCTGCTTTCATACCCCTCCCGCACCACCTAGTTCATTCCTGCCTCTGTGGCCACTGAGGAGTGGCACCGAGATGTGTTCTGTTGACAGCAATGACCTGTTGGAGATGGTCAGCTTGTCCTGCATGACTTTGGCACCTGAGGGTGCACACCAGCATGTAGAGTCTCGGCTATGGTGTGCGACTGCCAAAAGGAGTTGCTGAGAACTGCTGTGGCACCACGGGGCTCCCCTTGCTTGCTCTGGGAGCGCCTCTCAGGTCCTGCCAACTGGGAAAACATTTACGTGATCCCTGGCGCACATGTGCAACACCGCTACGGAGGAGATGAAGGCACCCAGCAGCAAAGCATGGAGGCGCACAGCTAATTGAATGCAAATGTCACAGGCTAATAAAGCCTAAGAAGATGCCCGGAAGCAGAACCTGTTAGTGAAATGTGTGTGACAGAAAGGGAAATCTGTCTATTTTTAGCAATTTGGGATGTGTTTTGCAATAAATTAAAAGGTGCATTGGACAGGAATAACTACAGGTCTTGATTCAAGATTTGCTTTGCTGCTGGCTGGGCAGCCCCAGCGTTGCCACCATCATGGCTCCGGAGGAAGCAACCAGCAGCATGGTGTGAACCTCAGGGCTGCTGTGCTGTCCCCGAGTGTCACACCAGGCCCAGCCACCCTGGTGCATTCAGTGACCACAGTGGACGCTTTGGCAGCACCGTCTGGGATGTGAGGAGGCTGCACAGGGATGCTGGAGGCTGAGCAGGGTCTGGCGGCGCGTGAAGGGGCTGAGGTGGCCGTGTGGGGCTTGATGGGGCTGAGTGGGGGCTGTGAAGGGACTTTGGGGGGATGTGTGGGACTTGGGTGGTGCTCCGGGGGCTGAGGAGGCCGCGCCGGGCTGGGGAGAGGCTGCGGGGGCCGCCCGAGGGGCTGCGCGCG
>NW_010578108.1:629422-651965 GCF_000705375.1 Tinamus guttatus
GGGCCGGCGGCCGTGTGGGCCGTATTGCCCCCTACCCGTCCCCTCCTTAATATCCTGCTTTTATTATTTTTTTTCCCCTTTCTTTCTTAAGATAGTAGCTTGTGCTGTGTCACGTCGGGAAAAGGTGGTTCCTAAAGTCAGTGCCGTTAGGTTACCTACCTGGATACGCTAAACTGCCGACTCTGCCTTTAAGCCTATAAAAACAAAACAAAAACCCCTCGAACTTCTACTACCTACTATTAGCTAATGCTGCTTCGGTTATACCTAACTCGCAAAAATAAATCCTCAAGATTTAGGCATCGCTTGCAGCAAGGGGAGTCGCGGTGCTTCGGCCATGGGGTGGCTTTGGCTGCTTGTCCTGACGCTCGCTGCCCCATTGAGCGGCGTTCAGTGGGAGCATGAGCACGTGGGGACCTTTTTCCCGTTTTTCTGCCTGTTGCTCTTGGTGCACCTGGGATGAAAGGGCATCGGGAAGCTCTGCGGAGCCGGCAGCTAAGATAGTGGCTGCTTTGGAGTATTTTCCTTTAGACTTTTAGTAACAAATTTAGCCTTGAGTTGTGCCTTTTTTCTTTTCTTTTTCTTCTTTTCCTCTTTTCTTTTTTCTTTCTTTTTTTTTCTCCCTCCAAACCCAATTCTAATAAAACTTCTACTTGTTCTCTGAATCTTCCTGAAGCGACTTTTGGCTGGTAGCCTGCAAGTTCTGGATATCTGTGGATTACGTCTAAAAAGTTTAAAAGAGGTAACTGAAACTGCACCTGTTGTCACTACTCTTAAGTTCACTGTAAAGGGCTTCTCATTTCTCTTCTGCTTAAAAATACAGCAAAAGGGGCTAATGGTCAAAGTAGTTGGATTTCACAGTCATTGCTTGTGGTTGTAAAGAACAAAATTGCATGTCTAACACCACGTTTTCTCCACATTTCAACCACTGCTATACCAATGGTGCAGGAAGGATCATTGGCCCCATAGAAATGAAGGAGGCCAATTACAGTTTTGTTGTCGTTTTGTTATCCCATCCTATCAGCCTTTCAGGATGAAAGCTGCTATACCTGTAGTTTGGTCCGCAAAAAAATTGCGCCCCAAAACTGCAAAAGTAATTTCTGCTCATCAAGGACTGTGGTGACAGCAGGAGATGAGTGGTGGGTGGGATGGGTGGTGAGCGCAGGGAAAGCCATTGAGCTCTACCTGTCACACTGGCATTTAATCTAGTGGCTGAAGGCGGCTGTACAGGGACTTGGGAAACTTCCTGAATTACTAAAGGGAATTAGGCATAGAGTGTGTCCGTAACACCTTGCGCTTCACCTTGAACATTTCGTCTCTCTTGCTGAGTGGAATAGGTGCTCTTGAAGGAGAATTCCCTCATGTGAAGCTATCTGTGGTAAAGAACATGCTCTTCCCGTGCTGTGTTAAGAGGGGGCAGTTCTGAACAGAGGATGCTGTGAGATTTTGCTCTTTATTCTTTTCTCCTGATGCTGCAGGCACAGTGAGACACTCAAGGAACTATGCATGAACTTTGGTAAGGTTTTTGTTCCTGTTTGTCTATTAATCTGGGCTGCTGCTGCAATTCCAGTTTTAGCTGCTGGTAGGCTGATTTGGATCTGAAATTGCCCGATGGCCAATTGTTTGATAATCATTGCTAAATTTCTCGAGGGGAAAATCCAGAAGCCTTTTGCTAGCGTTGACCTGCCCTGAGCACTTGCCTTCTACTAGCGTGAGGTGGTACAAGTATCTTAGGCCGAATGTCCAGAAATTGTTATATTGTTTTCAGGGCTTAGTTCAGTTTTCAGTTGAACCAAAGGAGGCATGTAGTGAAGTTCAGAGAAGATAACACTAGTACTGTTTTGCTTATAGTAAACATTCACAGTATTAGTGTGGCCTTCAGCTTTCGCTCGTGAGATTGAAGTGTTGCTTAAAGTACCTTCAGGGCTGCATCTCAGCTGATGCACTGAGATTGCTCTTTAATTTGGACCCGCCAGGTTTGCAGGAGGATCCTGCCTGTCACAGTCCCAGTGTTTTACTGAGTGTCTGTAATAAATGGTGACCTTGGATCTCCTTTTTTTTGGAGGTTAGTGCTTAGTACCGGCAGAGATAGAGATGCATGCTTGTCTCCTCTCTCTCTCTCTCTCCTCAGACTAAATCCTAACCAAATCCTGATGGACAACACTAGTCCAGTCTTGCTAGAAGGTTTGGTCTTACCAGTTGTGTTGGGCTCTTTTAGTTTTCTGGAAGCCTTTGCTATATTAGAGCAATATCTTGCTTTGAATGAAAACTTCTCTTTTTAGTTTCTTTCAGCCCAAGTGTCCTTGCTGTCATCCTGGGCCTGCTCAAATTAAACCGCAGCTGATACATATGTGAATGAAATCATCAGTGAAAACCCAGTGCACTCAGAAATTAGGCTCAGCAGTGGTTTATCACTGTTTTTAGTGAGTCCTTTCTGTGACTTCTCCATTCTCCTTTCTGTGAGTGCAGAAGTGACAGTGAGCTCTCCCTGGCATCAAGAAAAGCACTCCTTTTCCCTGGACTGGGTTGTGAGGATGTATTTCCAGCTTCTTGGCTGCTGGGGAGTCTCCTGCCTGCTTTCAGAAATGGGTATGTTAGCGTAGTGCCCGGTCTTACCTAAGGTGGGCATCGTGCTAACCAGCTGTGCCACCTTGCAGCTGCACAACTTTGGGCTAGCTCACATCTGGCAGCACAGTGCAGTGCTGGTGTTTGGAGGGATGTGTCTGGCACGTCCGAGGGAAGGTGTGTGGAGCTGTTGAAGGTCGTGACAGCGAACAAACTTCCAGAGCTCTCCCAGTCTGAATGGGTAATGATGACATAAAGCAGAACTGGATGGTCACTAGCAGCCCTATATTTGCTTTGCCCAACCCCCTGAGGCTCATACAGCGTTTGCGCTACATGTACCACAAGACAGTAGCTTGTTTTACTAGGGCTCTTTTTTGGGGAAAAGTATGTAGCTGTCTTAAAGATACCGTTAAAAATTGGTGCATCTTCAACACTGTAAGTTTCTCTCTCTTAATTTGGAAAAATACCCAGTTAGCTGAAATTGTAGAGCAGGAAGAAGAATCGGTTTAAGGGAGTTGGAGACTAAGTGTTAATAGGCTGACTGGCTGGATCTGTTCTGCCAGGGGTGTTTGTTTTGCCTTGCCTCCTTTCCCTCTAGGACCCGCTGCGGGGAAGGGGAACCGAAGCTGCATCTGCTGTCGAAGATGCCTCTCCTCTTCGAGAGGCTGGTGCCGCTCCTGGACAGCACCAGGCATTTGGAGATAGGAGATGCTGCCCCTGTGAAAGCAGGACTTGTCTGCTGATAAACCCGCCCAAAATCAGTGGTTATCCTATATAAGCTTATTTATCTGCCTTGCAGCTTCCTCAACTCCGTGTATCTACTTTGGCAGCTTTTTTTTTTTTTTTTCCCTTTTGGTTGGGGGTAAACATGGGGTTCAGCCCGGAGCATTTCTGATAACTGTCTCCAACTGAGAGTTTTTGAGCATTAGAGCATCCGTGTGACAGATTCAGCTAGAATTGACTGCATGTAAGCCGTGCACAAAACTATTAATCACCAGTAATTTATTTGAGAGGAAAGAGGTTGTTTTCAAAAAGCTTTTGGGGCAATTCCCTTCTGTGGATGCAAGGGAGAGGTGTGTGAAGCCCTTGGGGTCAGTGGTGCAGCTCTATTTTATGGCTGTTAAATATGTAGTTTTCCTAGCTATTGTTTTCTGTCAGCCCAACATCAATCTGCTGATACATTTCCTGTGTTTTTCTACTTTTATGTATGCCAAAGCCCTGCTCTTTCTTTCCAGGCTAGTGAGTGTCCAGTCAGGCTCCTTTTACCACTCACACTTCCACTTTTCTTCATGTTCCCTTCGTCCCATTCCCATGTGTCTTCCATACAGTTATTTCCCAGAGCTTCCTCCCCAGCTACCTCTTTATAACCACTGAGCTGCTAATGTGAGCTTGCTTTTCAGAATCCCATCTCTATTTTGGGCATCTCAACTTATTAATTTCAAGGCTACCATAGGCCCTTGCAACCTTCTAGTCTGCTATGCACAGCAGAGATCAGGGTGTTTTCCTTCTTGCACTTTCTCTGATTGCCTTCAGCTGCAGTCAGGTTTCTGGGTGACAACTACTGCTCCAAGGACCCAAAGTTATTTTTACTGCTCTGAGGTAAGGCTGGACGCGTTAGTTGCACTGCAGTCTTTTGTATCCACCTCCTCCTTATCCAGCCTTGCATTGTTGCAGGGTTCATCTGGATTTGTAGTGCAGGCTTCTCTATTAGGAGACAGAGCAGTTGGCACGGATAATACTGCATGCAGCTCAAACGTGATGTGGGGAATACCCCCGCAGAAGCTAAGGACTTCCCTTTGAATGAACTTAATCTCTTTTCTATAGCGTGTATTTCCATATTGGTAATGCAGACAAGAGATTAAGTTCATTCAATAGCGTGTATTTCCATATTGGTAATGCTGGCTGTTGTGCTTTGGATACCTAGTGTATTATGCTTTGTTATTCTGATCATGGTTTTAGCCTAGGCTGCACTGTGTATTTTTTCTTAACCTGTACTCTAGGTATGGTGGATGTGGATACCCAAGGTAACGTAGATGGGTGGCTAAAACCAGGAGTTGTCTGGAACTACAGATGCTCTCAAGGTGAGAAGGTAGCAGAGGCAGTTGGCAGTGTCTGGTCAGTGTGGATGTGGCCGTGTTCGGTCACGCTTTCGGCACAGAGGGGCTTTCGGCCTTACGCGAGGCCGTAAGGCTTCCTCTCTGCTGGGTATTTGAGCAAATGCCTTGCTCTACTGGGGATTAGACGAACACTGCACTGAATCACTTTTAGTAGCTTTTTGACTGTTATTTGAAAGCTTTTCTTTGTTATCTTGCTCTATGAGGCAAGATTCAAAAAAAAGGAGAAGAAAAAAAAAAGGGAGGTGGGATTTAGAAGAGGACTCTAAATGCCAGGCTTGTCGTGTGTGGCTTTGTGAAAAAGTAATGAGATGCAAGTGAATCATGAGCAGTGACTAATTTTCTCTTGCTCCCTCCCTCCCCCTAGAATCCGGGAAAAATCTTGTGTGTAACGGAAGGTAGCCATAATAGGAGCCAGGAAAACAGACTGAGAAAAGCTCCCTAAGGAAAATGAGGAATATCTCCATCTTCCTATGTAATCTAAATATAAGAGTGGAGGAGGAGGAAGAAATGAGGTTGTCTCAGGTGTGATCAGGAAAACCAATCCAAAGAGAAACAAACAACACACAGGCGTGGGGTAGTCTTGTAGGAAAAGACTGATGGTTTTATGTCAATCAATAGGTGGGAAATGGTCTCCAGTGGCTCAGCTGAGCAGTGTCAAAGGGAGCAATCTCTGAAGAATGGGATATATGTATGAAAATCTTTTCTAGGTAAACCAAGTTTGGGTGGTTAAGTTGGTAGCCTCCCAAGGTAACGTGGCCACCAGAGTGGTGGAAGAATTCATTGTGCAGATATAAATGGAGTAAGCACCATTTCAGAGCTTTACAGAGAATTGGCTTAGAAAACAGATTGTCGTGTTCCTCAGACTAAGGCAGCCCTGCTGCCCTAGGAGCTAGGGAGTTGCTTCATGCCTTAACCAACCTCTTGACGTCTAAAACTGGGGGGCTCGTAGTGCATGTGTTTGAAGTGAATTGCTGGAACAATTCAGGAGGGTTGTGTGTGGTGAAAAGGATCTGAGACTTATTTTGTCAACTTGCTCTTCTGTAATTGCTTCTAGTGATGTAGCTGAATACATAACCCTTTTTACGTGAGAATTGAGGAGGATAAAAGTTTTCTGCAGGTGACTGCAGAAATGGCCTTTTAATGTTTTTTTTTAAACTTTTTTTTTTTAACACATTATCTTCAGATAAGTGCATGCAAAAGAAGACACACTTGGCCTCAGTGCATATTTTGGTCTTAACCCCCTGGGAAGCTGTATGTTAGAAACATCACCCTACTTTGCCTCTCCCTGTATTTGAAAACTGTTCAGGTGAATTTAATGGTATGATCTACCATGTTTTATTGGTGTCCTTACTAGGCCCTCTCAGGGCAGCTGCTTTAGCAAGGGTTGTTCTTAGTTTTTTGAGTCTTCTTTCAGCTGAGAAGTACTTGATTAGGTTCACTTTTGATGCAACTCTTAGGTTTGCATACTTGAACTGCAAGTGTGTGTGTGTCAGCCTTACACATCCAAGATAAGGGCATCAGGACAAGTATCAGTAGAGTCCTTTTCCTAATCCGTGGTACTTGAAGTGCAGAAAATCTGTGGTAGCTTAATTCTGTGCTTTGCTCTTGTGGATCCTGATATGTCTTAAACTGGAGGATATGCACAATCTGTACCAGTCCCTGCACGCTTTGTGAGCTGTTTCTGATTTATGGATGTAGATATGACACTTCCAAAAGCATGGTGGAATCCCATGCTGATGAAATAACTGGCTTGTTTTACCGTGGCTGAAGGCATTTGTTTTATCTGAAGGTTTCTCTTTACAGAGATTATGATTCTATTTTCCCAAGTAGTTTCAGATAAGTCAGAAGATCAAGGACCTGACTCCCTGTGTAGCACTTAGCAGTACATGTGTGTTGTTTTCTACATGCACGTGGTTAGAGTCATGTTGTACAGAGGTTTGGGGACCTGCAGTCTTTCTGGATATGTCGGGAAGGTGTGTGCATTCACCTCTATATTCACCTCTGTTCACCCAGTCTGTCTATAGATATACTGGGTTTTTAAAAGCCTCATAGTGAACTCTAATGCTCCATTCCTGCAATTTTTTTTTTCAATTGAGCACTGTAAGATCATGTATCATCAATTGCCTTTGCAATTTGTTTTCATAGGCAACACTTGGATTAGTAAAAATTGCTGAAATGCTTACAAGCTTGAGCAAAGAAGAATTGCAAGGCTGGCTGGCTGTCTTGGGCTGATAACTGCTGGCAGGATCCCTACCGTGGTTTACAGTAACAGACTCTAAGAGCACCTGACTTGGCTGGGATAAGTGAATTTATTTCTTTTGATACCTTAGTTTGTCAAATGTTACAGATATGAAGGGGCCGCATGTGCTTAGTTGGAAGCTTTTGGGATGTCTTTCCAGAGCTGCAGACTGTTAATTTGTGGTTTTGACATGAGTCCCTCTCTCAAACAGTACTTCAGGGAAGGAGGATAGTTTGGCAAGTAAAGCAGGCATATATCTATGGTCTGCTTCCTAGCAGTAGTGCAGACCCTCCAAGATGAGGATTTTTGAACCGTGCCCGTGGAGACTTCCCCATGTGGAGTAGCTATTGGTATTCTGAAAGTTACTCTGATACAATTACCAGCATATCACTCTCCATTTTAATTGCATTCATGTAACTACAGAAATTCAGGAAAAAAACCAACTCTCTGGATCCCTGCTTTTGCTTCCTCCTTATTGGTATTCTTTTTTTTGTGGTTCTTCTTGGAACTCAGTCTGTTGTAAAAGCTTTTCACCATTCTGCTCCATTTCTTTGTCTTTTTATTTGTGTGTTTTTTTTTTTCCCCTGCAATGCAAGTGCTATTTTTTTTTATCTGAAGTATTCTCTCCAGTTCCAGGCAAAATCAGACTTGCTCACTTCTTGCTCAATTTTCCCCACCTATCTCTTGTTTGCAGCACTGCTTATTCTGTCCGTCTTCAGGCTGGACACGGCAGGATGGGTGGATGCCTCTTGCCTGCCCCAGTCTGCGCCTTTCTACCCATCGCTTCTCTCCATTCTGCTTCCTTATAGAGACAAGTCTGTTGTGCCTATAGAAAGGCAACACCTTCCTGAGCATAGTAAGGAAACCCGTGAGTAGTAAGGAAATCCTTTATGGGATTTGGAGCTGCTGGCAAGCTGCAGAAAATGATAGGAAATCCAGACCTGCTCATGAAGGTGCAAAAGTGCTGTGAATAGATGGGTTTGTGATATGACTGCAGTCTTCAGAAAGAATTGGACACTGACACATCACTTCACTTATCCCAGCTACGAGATGTTAGATGCTCTTCATGTTCTTCTTGAATTGCTGCCTGCAGTGCTGATGTTCCTGTGCAAAACGAAAGCGATTGAAGAACAAAGTTACTGATTACTTAAAATTGATGGCAATTAATAATGCTCCTACTGCAGCGCGTTTTGACTTTGTGGCCCTGATATCTGCTGAGCTAAATCTGCGAATTTGCTTTGTGTTGGATGCTGGATAAATTTGCACTTTCTAATAAAACTTTGCCTTTTGCATGAGTTCCCAAGGAACGCTTGCAGCTTAGATACAATGCCATTAATGCATGGGGCTGGGATTTCAAAGTAATGTGTGTATTTGTTCATTCAGGGAGAAATAAATCCAGTTCTGCTGTCAGCGGGACCCAGGTTCTAGGAGAGAGGAGCAGCCGGGAAGGATCTGCCCAAAGGATGCCTCGACAACCAAGCGCTAGCCGGCTGCAGAAAGTAGGAGCTTCTGGAAAGAACAGTGGAGGCAACAGTAGCTAAATAAGATACTGGCTCTGTTTTTTGATGCTTGAAAATGTACATAATCTGTCCTGTAAAAATTGCATGTTTTGTATCTACTTGCGAGACAAATAATATTTGTAATATCTGGAACTGTGATGGCTTTTATTTCTAAAACTTCCTTTGGCGACTTGTATTACTGGGAGTTGCCTGAAGGCTCCTAGGACAAGAGGTGTGAAGTGCAGTAGCACTTACTTTTCTCTGGGGAGATCAAGATGTCTTTCAAGGCAATTCTCCATGCTTCTTCCTTCCCTGAAATCGGGTTTGACACATTCACAGCAGCAGGAACACAACAGCTGAATTCCAGGAGATGGATGGTGTTGATATGGGCTGTGTACTGCTTGAGGAAGAGCCTTATAATGAGGGTAACTGCACTGGAAACTTGAATGCCTGGTAGGACGTGTCTTTACTTGAATATTGCCATGTCTTCTTCACGTGCGGGGTTATGTAGGGTGTTAACATCCTAATCTGAAAATCAGTTTGACCAAATTGTGTGACAACTAGTCCTTTTGGTGCTTAATATATATATTTTTTAGTTCATAGAGTGTTACAAGAGCCTTTTGCCTAATTGAACCAGCTTAAATGTGAAGTTTTGCCAGAGTTAAAAATAGCTGCATCACTCTGGATAAGATATAAGCAAGTGGCTGAAAGGGATAAAAGAAAAAAGCTGTAGTATTGCCATCATCATGCTGGGAGTGTCTGCAGACATTGGGCTTACTTGTTCTTTCCTCTCTAGCTCAGAGATCTTAGTGAAATTCATTTCTCTGAATTAGGAGAAAGCACTTGCTCCTGTTGGCTGCCTCTGTTCTTTGAGGGGGATTAATAGCGTTTCCACAACTCTGGGACATTTCCCAAGCCTGAGGAAACAAGTGCTAAAATATTTTTCCCGAGCAACTGAAAAGTGCTGGGAGAAGAAAACTTGTGCAAAAATCCTAATGGTGGCCAGATACTCCTTCATTAGGTGATTTTTTTTTCCTCTAATGCTAGAACAGCTAGGACTAACACAACAAGAGAGCTGATTAATATTCAAAAATCACTTCCTCCAAGCTCAAGATTGGTACCACCCTATGAGTAAGAAGTCAGGCACAGGAGTCAAGAGACCATATGGATGAGCAAGAAGCCCCTGGCAAAACTCAAGCTCAATATGGATTCACAGAGGGGAAATCATGTGTAATGGACCTGGTGGCCTTCTATGAGGGGCTGACTGGCTGGATAGATGAGGGAAGAGCAGGGGATGTTGTCACCCTTGACTTCAGCAAGGCTTTTGACACTGCCTCCTGTAGGGAAGCTCAGGAAAGTGGGTGAGATGAGTGGACAGGCGGGCGGATCAAGAACTGGCAGAATGCAGAGCTCGGAGGGTTGTGATCAGGAGTGCAGAGTCTAATGGGGGGCCTGTAGCTAGTGGTGTGCTCTGGGGATCGGTCCTGGCTCTAGTCTTGTCCAACTTTGTCAATGACCTGGATGAAGGGGCAGAGCGCACCCTCAGCAAGTTTGCTGGTGATACCAAACAGAGGAGTGGCTAAAACACCCAAGGGGTGTGGTGCCCCTCCAAGGGCTGGACAAAGGGGAACCTCATGAAGTTCAACAAAGGTAAGTGCAGGGAGCTGCAAAGAGGGAGAAGTAACTTCATGTGCTAGTGCATTTTGGGGGTTGACCTGCTGGAGAAAAGGATCTGGAAGTCCCAGAGAACTGCAGACTGACCATGAGGGAGCGATGTGCCCTGGTGGCCGAGAAGGCCAATGGGTGCATTAGGAAAAGTTGTCAGGAGGTCTAGGAAGGTGGTCTGCTCTTCCCTTCTGCACAACCTGCTTGCTTTCTATGGTGTGATGACTGCCTTGGTGGATGATGCGAGAATAGTGGATGTAATTTTCCTTGGCTTTAGGAAGGCCTTTCAGCATAGTCCCCTATATCATCCTTGCAGCCGTGGTGGGGAGATGTGCCTGAATGGGTGGAAAACTGGCTGGACTGCTGTCCTCATGTGTAGTAGCCAGAAGTTGATAGTTCACTTAGCAGCTGGTTGCATATAACTTTTCTCAGGTGTTGGTGCTGCTTAGTGTCACCAGTAAGAGCCCCTTGGACAAAATTGAGTGTGGTATGATAGTGATGGGTAAGTGTCATGAAACATGTACTGACAGACATGCACAGATAAGTGCATGAGATTTCACCAGAGGGGCATGAGATCTGTGGCGTTTCCCTGGTGTGGTGGGAAGCGCAAACTATCTTTTGTGATGATGGTTGTTTCTGTTGGGGTTCTCTGGAAGTGGGGAGCAACTTCCTCCCAGATCATTGTTGTCATGCCCAGGTCTCAGCCTGGTTGCACATACCTCTTTTACCTCTAAGTCCTTCCCAGTTGCCCTGGTCCTGCACCATTCATGGAAAAAGAGCACTTAGCAGCTATGGAGAGTGACACAGATCTTTGGTTCATCAGAGGGTTTTTTTTTTTTTTTTTTTTAAAGCAGGTCTTGGACAAGGTGGTGCACATGCCTTGATCTGCTCTCCACTGGTTTGGGTTTTGTCACCAAGAGCCTTTTCCTTTATCCTGAAGAGCCACAAAAAGAGTGGTTCTTCTGTAAGATCCCCAAGCAGGGAACCTGGTATCTTCCTGGATCAGGAGTGTTCAAGCCCCTCTGCCTCTTCCCAGCCTGCCTTCGTATCGGGCGGATGAAAACCAAGCTGGCTCCTTGGCTCTGGTATCTGTGGTCAGGAAAAGGTAGAGAGGGCTGCAGGGATGTGTTGTTCTCTGGGACCTGCTCAGAGACCACAGGCAGATCCACAACCATCCTCCCGGTTGGGACCGGGAGGAGATGGATGATTTCCCTGCCCCACTCCTGTGTCTGAGCCCTGGGATGGACATTGAGACCCGTGTCTGACCCTCAGCAGCACATGTGACCCTGCTTGTGTCTGTGTCCCCACATCTGACCCCCCAACCTCATATCTATCTGCCTCCCACCTCCTCCCCTGAGACTTTTGGAGACGTGTGCTGATGTCCAAACTCAGGCTCATTTCTGACCTCTCTTGCAACCCCATCCTCGTTTTCTGGGGGCTCCCAGCACCAGGCTGGGATAAGAACGTTGGGATTGTCTGGGGCAGCAGAGAGCGTGAGGAGGATCCCTATAGCAGGCAGAGGGACAAACTGGTGAGCGGGAGCAGAGTGGCGCAGCGGAAGCGTGCTGGGCCCATAACCCAGAGGTCGATGGATCGAAACCATCCTCTGCTAACTTTTTTTTTTTTCCCTTGCTCCCGTCACTCTGCTCTTCCCGCACAGCTGAGGGTTGCCGGGCGCCGCTGAGGGCTGTGCGAGCGCTTGCGATAGCCCCGCAAAAGAGGGGACGGGCGCCTTTGAGGAGAGAGCGGAAGAGAGAAGGGAGAAAGAGAGGAAAAAAAAAAAAAAAAAACACAGCTGGCCCGTACGGGGATCGAACCCGCGACCTTGGCGTTATTAGCACCACGCTCTAACCGACTGAGCTAACCGGCCCCGCTGTTGTGGAATGCGCCAGCCCGCCCTGAGGTGTTACTTGCAGCGGCGCCGGGTGGATGGGACTGCGGGTGGAGTAGGGGCGCCCCCTACTGAAAAGCGAGGGAAAAAGAAGAAAGAGAGAAAGGAGAGGGAGGAAAAAAAAAAACCTAGCAGAGGATGGTTTCGATCCATCGACCTCTGGGTTATGGGCCCAGCACGCTTCCGCTGCGCCACTCTGCTCTACAGCAAAAGCTCTTTCCACCACTGCTGATAGAGGTAGCGCTGCTGCCCCGTCCACCTCCTGCAGCGCCTCCCTCCAAGGATGGGCTGGTAGGAAGGTGAGCAAGCTGCTGGTGGGGAGTTGAAAAGAATGACGGTGGTTGTGTTTTTGCATGGGGTGCTTTCAAGACTGGGGACTTGTTTTGGGAATGCTGGCAGTTGAGAAAGAAATAAAGATGTTGAGAAAAAGGAGGAAGAGGAAAGAGGAAAAAAGAAGAAAAGGAAGAAGAAAAAGGATAAAAAATGAAGAAAGGAGGAAGAAGAAAGAATAAGAACCAAGAAGAAAGACGTAAAGAAAAAAAGAAAAGAAAGCCAGGGAGGTGGAGGAAACCTGGGGACTGTGCTATTCATCACTTCACACACTTCAAATTGACCTCAGAAGGTATCAGCTAAATTATATTGGTTCTATGGAGCAAGTCTGGTGTGCGAAAGGAGAATATGCTCTGCTGGTGATGAGATTTGACTCGCTTTCTGCAAGAGAAGCTAAGACTTTTCCTTTTTTTTTAGATTTTTTTCTGCATATTAGATATTTTTGTATGGCCAGAGCCATGTTTTCTTATGACAATAATTATTTTTATACTCTCTTGAAGCTTAATCATTGAGTAGAAAGAGGGCAAAAGATTTAAAGATGCTAATTTATGGCTATATTTCTGTAGCCTACGTAATGTTTCAAAGCTTGCATTAAGTATATTTATTAATTCAATACAAGATGATTTACATTTTCTAGGACTTTTCAATAAAAACTAAAATGAGTAGATTCTTTAAAGGCTTTGAAGAACACAAATTCCTTGATATTTAATAGGTGAGGTGTGAACAGTGGTCAGAGAATCAGTGATACTCTCTGGGCAAAGACATCTTGCTGACAAATTTTCTCCTTCCCAAGGTTTTGCTCAGGGCATTTTTTACTTCTTTGTTTCGTAAGCTGTAGATGATTGGGTTCAGCATAGGTGTCACTACTGTATAGGAAAGAGCTACCAGTTTCTTGTTGTTCAGTGAAAGGCTGGACTTTGGCTTTAAATGGATCAGGCCGATTGTGCAATAGAAGAGTGTCACCACCACAAGGTGAGCAATGCAGGTGGAGAAAGCTTTGTGCCTTCCTTCAGCAGACGGTATTTGGAGAATGGCACAGATGATCCGGGTGTAAGACGCTGCTATCAAAATGAATGGGATCAAAACAATTATAACAGTAGCAATGAACACCAGAAGCTCAAATAAGTATGTGTCTGAACAAACCAGGTCCAGAAGGGGGGAAATATCACAGAAGAAATGCTCAATCACCTTTGAGCTGCAAAAAGGATAGCTGAACAGCCAACCAGTAAGTCCTACAGCAAATGGAAAAGCAGAAACCCAGCATGTTATGACCATGTGAAGACACACTCTCCTGTTCATTGTGGTGACATAATGTAAGGGATGACATACAGCCACGTATCGATCATATGCCATGGCACCCAAGAGAAAACACTCAGAAGTGACAAAGAATATGACAAAGTAAAGCTGCAGGGCACAGGCAAAAAAGGAGACAACCTTTCTCTCCAACAACAAATCTACAAGCATCTTGGGCACTATGTTTAACGAAAAGCAAATTTCAATCAAAGACAAGTTTTTGAGAAAATAGTACATGGGAGTGTGCAAGGCAGGGCTGGTGGTTGTAATTACAATGATGAGAATGTTCCCTGTCATGGTGATCAAGAACATCAGAAGGATTCCCTGAAAGAGGAGGACCTGGAAGGTGGCAAGGTGGGAGAACCCTTGCAAGGTGAAATAGGTCCAGTTTGTGACCCGTGCTACATTGGCACCTTCCATCTGAAAGAGATGTTCCTCTGAGGTTTTCCAGCTCAGCCTGTGTGATCCAACATGAAACAAATAAAGAACAAAATGTTTATAGGGAGGAAGATGTAATTATGAATTCAACAGGCTCGGTGATCAACTAGGCAATTAAGAGCCATCTATAATAAACTCAATATAAATGCTTATAATAAAACAAGGAAGTAAGAAAAACAGCCACATTAAATACAGAAGAGTTACATTTTGCCCTTTTGCTTTGCTTCTAATTTGATTGTTTTCTTTCTAACTAAGCTACTATGTTATTGTGTCTAGTTAGCATTTTATGTCAACTGATTTTTTTTGGGAAAAATATTTTAATCAACAATTTATGTATTATATTTTGTATGTGCAAAATGTGGATTTATTTCCTATGGAGCTGTAATATAATTAAAATATTTGCTTTATTAAAAATATATATATTTCCCCTTGTTTCACACACATATATTGCACATTTCTGACAGTTTGAAGAGTGGACAAAGAATATATTTAGCTATTGGTCTCATCATTACAAAAGTATAAACTAATGATACACCAGATTTATGTTTTCTAGTTAGCATTGCTCTACTTTCAGCTCCCTGAACAATTACTTATTGAATCAGTGTTTTAAGTAACCTTCTTCCTGTAGACCTGTACAATCTACCCGCTCTTATTTAGATGTTTGCAATGAAGGTGTCCCCCCCATCTGAGATAAAATCTGCATTCTTACGCTACATAACATTTCAGTATGTTTTTCCAACACACTTGTTTTCTAGACTCCATCTTGCCACTACCTGCAATGCAGGAATGAAATAACAAAATTAGACAGGCCATCACAAACAAGATATCTCTATCTTCTTGATCTTTCCGTTTGCTGAATAATTGCAAAACATTTCACTCAAAGTACTGCTTCTTAATTTGATGTCTTCTTTTTCTAAATGCTATTGTTTAATTACTTGAATGAGGTGCATGCATCTCCTACTTCAAAAATGAGGATGAGAACAGGATAGTGCTTCATACATGCTACATAAAACAACATAATCTGAAATGTGAGAGTTTAGGTCAGATGAGTTGAACACTTCCACTGAGATGTGAAAATATATTCTGTATAAAAGTGCAATGTTAAACCTTAGTGATGTTTTATTGTCTTCCAGTGAGGTGAAGATTTTCACAGGGACCTACACAGTCCAACATACAGCTTAGAGTGAAATCCAGCAAACTTCCTGAATTTCCTTCAGCAAGGATGAATAAACTTGGGTATTTCCTTAGCTGCAACTTCTGCCCATTGACTTACTTTTCACTGGGCACCGTTCAGTAGTTCAGTAGTTCTAGCTCCTTTTTTTTTTTTTCTTTTTTTCTGAAGACAGCAATGAGACTCCCCCTTTTGCCTTCCCTTTCTAAGAAAATCCATTCCTTTCCCTCTTCTCGCATGTCTTATGCTCCATCCTTGTGGCTCTTTTCTGGATGCTCTTTAGTTTCTCAGTCTTTCATTTGTATGGGGAATACTAAAATTGGATGCTGTTCTCCACAGGCGACCTCAGAAGAATCAAGTAGGGTGGAATCAGCGCTTCCCTCAGCTTGCTGCTTACCTCTGGCTAGGTGGTTATCCCTCACCACCTCATGAATGCACTGCTGGCTCTCTTTTGACTTGCCCTCCCGCAGTACACATACATCCTTTTCTGCAGAACTGCTCCCTAGATAGCCATTCCCCAGTCTGTACAGAGGCATATAATGTCCCAATGCCAAACACTTTGGCATTTGTCTTAGCTGAACTTCATGAAATCCTGGAGTACTCTGCGACCTGATTGCATCGCTCTGGGTAGCACTTCTCACTCTGAAATTGTGCAGCTACTTTGTTTCTTAAAAAATAAAAATAAAAGGCCATGAAGGAGGCTTTTCTGAAGAAATCCATATTTCTTTAGAAAAAAGCTTTTGTGTTTTCATCTCTGAACATTCATATGCTAAGCATCAGCAGCTGAGCTACTCATTTACATTTCCCTTAGAGCCTGAAAAGAAATAAATGCTTTTAGGCGTTATTTGTTTCATACATCAGAAGAGATATAAAATAGGCTAAATGCCAAAAGTGCTTGAGTTTCTTACATCTCAAAGGAAGTCTTAACATTTAGCTCTGACATCAGTGTATCCATTGCAGATGGCTAGAGCGCTCAGATGCATTCTATCCTGTCCCATAAATATACAAATGCATTTTTCCCTTGATCTGTCAATACTAACACACGTTATTCTTGCCAATTTCTGTTACCATAATGTCTAGAAAATAATGATATACCTCAATTTTCATGAGAAGCAGTTGAGAGTTTTTGCTATGATGCCTTTGTTACCCATTTCAGATATCGGGATACCTTTTTTCCCCATTTGCGCGATGCTTCATGTCTGTGAAGATTTTCGTGCACAATTTTGAAGAGTTGGTGAGGTTTGCCTGTTTTTTTTTGTTTTCTGACCTGCATTTTATTTTACATGTCTTTCTGAGATGGGAAGTCCTCTCTATATTCATTGCCAAGAATACTCAGAAGACAAAGCACGTCCCTTGGTATTGCAGCAGCAGTGAACAACTTAAATTAGGGAGAGTCAACTACTTTTTTTTCTTTTTCCTTACATGAGTGAGACAATAAAATTACGAGTAATTAAAAGTTCAAGCAGGGAAAAGTGCTATTTTCTGTTGGAATGCATTGGGATGAGGGAAACACCTGTAGCTATATAGTTTTTTTTGAATTGTCAAGGAAGCCTGTCTTAATGACAGAAAAAAAATCCCAAACAAATCGGACCATTTGTTTTATACGACAGTCTGAGAATGGGTAAATCGCCATCTGGAAACAATTCTCTTTTTATTAACATAAAGATAGCAGAGCATATCACTCAGAGGCAAAAGCTGACATTTGAATGGACAAATTTAATTGAAATGGTCCCTACAGCTCTTTTTTTTTTCTACAGAAAATGATAAATTTATGTTTCCAGAACTAAACCTTGAAAAATGTCTGAGACCTACATTGAACATAATATTTTGTGAAAACTTAGGAAACTCATTAGCCAATAAAAGAGGAATTTGCCATACCTAATTTCAGACATTTGTAACCCAGGGTTTTGATTGTTGCTCACACACCTAGTGGTGTTTGAAATGTGCTAGAGTATCCAAGACATCTGCAAAAAGCTGGCAAAGGCGAAAAGACCCTACTGATTTGTCTTACCGATCTCCTAGGAGACCTGCCCCCTTGTTGGAAGCCAGATAAGATACTCCCAGGTATCTCAAAGGGCCCTGAAGTTCTGTATTTGGCAAATTATTTGACCTCTAAATATTAACAGCTGAGCCAGTCATAGAATCACTCCTAGGAATAGACACTTCTAAGACAATCCATCATATCCTACGAAGTCCAAAATATCACACTATAGAAATGTCTTTATGTCTTTTTTTTTTTTGGCTCTACTGAGTATGCTGGTACATAACTGACTAAAACATATGTAGAAGTTAAATTGCAGATATCTAAGTGTTAACTAGTTTTCTAGACATTCATTAGAATAAATAAAGAAATATAGACATTTATTGATCTGGAGAGGCTCTGTCAGTCTCATACAGCTTTGGTTGTCATGTGGTACTATTTCTTCCTATTTCTGCTAACCACCTCTCCAGCTATTCCTTCCTCCAGATCCCAGGGCTGTTCTTGCTACCATTTTCTTGCTTTGTCTTTCTAACTGTTCTCAAGAGACGCATTTCCTTGCTGCAGTGGCCACCCCTGGTGCTGCGCTTCACTTCTTACTCCACTCTCTGCTCCTGCTCTCTGTTCTCCACTACTCATTGCACTGCTGGACACTATGAAGAAATGTGAAACTTTTCTTGCCATACTATTTCCTTACGTTTTTAGCCATGTTAAATCTTACTAAAAACACACATTGCAATCATAATTCTAAGATCTATAGAAGACTCCTAACAGCTCTTCCTTTTTTCCCAGAAAACTCTTTCTCCAGCTTTTTGGCCATCTTATTTATTTTTTTCTGTTTGTATCCTAGCCTTGAAAACAACACCTTTAGAGTAAAGTGGTCACTTGACTTCTATACGCTGCTTGTAGGGTACAGCAAGGGCAGCTCCTGCACTCCTCTCAGGGACAGATACACAAACACAAGGCACGCTATGGTCAATGATGTGTATTACCTCTGCGTGTCAGTGGGAGCTCTCCAGCAATTTTCTAATCAAGACAAGAATGGAGCAGGAGAGTCCTTACATGGCTGAGCATCGATCCATTGTGAGGAACACCACGGGACACTAAATGAGGTTTTTTTTGTATTATACACATGCTCAGTAAACACATTGAGCTCATTGCCAATCTCGATTGAAAGCCCAGGTGTAGTGTAACCCTGGCACACGCTCAGCCATATGGTTCTGGAACAGTGAACATTATTTACCCTTTTTTAAAATAGAAAGCAATTCTCTGAAATACAGTAATTTACTTGCCTGTTTTTGCAGAGCTTCCTTTACCTCTTTGTTTCTCAAACTATAAATGAGAGGATTGACCAAGGGAGTGAGAATGGTGTAAAAGGTAGAGAAGATTTTGTTCAGAGATATTTGTGTACTGTAATGAGGAAATACATAGACTGTTAATATGGACCAGTAAAAAAAGTATCACCACTATAAGGTGTGAAAAGCACGTGGAAAAGGCCTTTTTCCTTCCAGTGGCAGAAGGAATCCTCATGAGTACGAAAATGATAGACAGATAGGATAAGAGGGTCAACAGAAACGGAGGCAGTGAGCATACGCCTGCCACAACAGAAGTGGCAAGTCCTGCCACATGAGTGTCACTACAGGAGAGTTTTACGATTGGAAAAGAATCACAGAAAAAAATGTTCAATTTCATTGGGACCACAGAAATCTAAATTTGAGATCAGGAATGTCAAGATAGAATTAGAAAGCTGCTTATCCAGGATGCAACAGCAAGTTGTAGACAGAGCTTGCCACTCATACAGACTGGATAGTGCAGAGGTCTGCACACTGCTAGGTACCTGCTACTTAAAACTGAAAAGCACTTAAAACTGAAGCACTGCACACAGGCTTCTCCTGTGGGGCAAGAAGTCTTTCTGACAAATCTCCAACCTGTGTAAGCAAATTAAAAATTAACTTTTTTTTTCCCATTAGAAAACACCACAAACTTTGCCATAAAACATTCTGATGTGAAAAAAAAGATTTAATTTCTTCCCATATTCCCACATTTCCACTGATAATATACACAGATGCATTATGTTCATTATATATGGCTATGAATCCATCCTTTATGTGTAAATTTTTATTATTTGAAGGAGGCTAAAAGAGAATAGAAGTTGTGGAACAACAAACTAATGCAGACAGCACTTCTAGGAACTTAAGAATTGTGAAATCCCATGACCTCCAATAAAAAAAAAATGCATGAAGAACATTTATGCCATCAGCAGCGTATGTTCTACCTATCAAAAACTGCAGGGCACACAAACATCCCTCCGTTTGTCGCAGTCACCCTGCGGCCGAGGCCGCGGGTGTCTCCGGGGCACACGGAGGAGCCCAGCAGGAGCGGCGGGAGCTGCAGCCACGCGGCCAGCGCGTGACCAGGCAGCCCATTGGGCGGCCTCGCGCGGGATCCCCTCGCTGATTGGCTGGTTTGTTGCTGGGCTCCGCGTACTGCTGCGGGCTGGGGAGCTCTATAAGTTGTGTTTAACCCGAGATAGAAGTTTTTGGCTCGCCAGCGCAGAGACCCTGCTGCTCAGCACGCCCACACCGGTTGTTTCAGCATCCATGTGTTGTTGCCAGGAGTAGAATGAAGGACTCCCGACCGGAGGAGTGAAATTCACCCTTTCATAAACAGGATGAATCCTTTTCTGAAAGCAATGTAAGCCTCTTTTTTACTGATAATAGAGAGTTTAGCACACTAATGTTTATCAAAAATTTTATAAAATTGAAAAATTTTAGTTTAATTCAACCCTACTGTTTGTTACTGTTAACTTTTTTATTTTCTCTTGTATATACTGGACTCCCTCGGTCTCTCTAAATTTTCTTCCTTTTTTTTTTTTTTTTCCCTCTTCCCAGAACACTTGTGGTTTTGTCTGGTCTTTTCTGTATTTTTAAAGTATATCTTTAAAATTCAGTGGCCAAAACTGGACATAATACAGTGGTTAAGGTCATGCCACCAAAGGAATTGAATAGAAAAGTTACTTCTCTTTTCTTCTGTATAGAGGTCATCATCTTTGCTTTTACCCAGATAGGTGTGGACTTGGAAGACATATCAAAAACCTTATGGGGTTCTATAATGCTAGATACAAAATACAGTTTTTTGTTTTGTTTTTGTTTTCCAGCTCACTGTCTTCCCAGATATATTTGGCAGTGTCTGTCTGAGATTTCTTCAGTAGTATTCCTGTCATCTAACTGAATATCTGCAGTGTAGACATCTCGTCTACTCAACTCAGGCTGCTTTTATAGTCTCTTGGGAGAAGTGGGCACTTCAGATTAATTCAACCAGCAGGTTTTAGATTTAACATTGTAAGAGCTTAGTTATGGAAGGAAGTTGTGTATTTCCTTTCATGGACAAACACAGCAGTTAAGATGCGTCAATGCAGGCTTCGCATTTAGATGTTATTCATCACATGTGCACTACAAGGGAGGTAACCAGACACTATATAATGAATGTCAGATGAAGACACTCATCCAGTCTGTCCTACCTGGACCACTTTTGGTAGCATAACTATGTAATATTTTCACTTTTTTTTTCTTTTTTAACTACACAGATATAATTTAAAATTTTGCATTAAATCTCATTTGTTCAAAAAGCCAAAGCTGAGCTGATTTGCCAGCATCTGACAAATGAAATCACTGAAAGTGTGTCCCTTTTCTGTGCCAATTAACAAACTCTTTAGAGCAACACTATTTCTTACCTGAAACTACAGGAACATTGAAACCTGATCCAACAGTCTTTCATTTCTCAAAGTTTGATACCCAGTTTTATTTTCTTTAAAATTGGATTTTCTTATAAAAAAAAAGAGTTCCAGCACTTTTGTTGGCAAAGATACCCCATGAAATAGTTCTCATCTTTTTATTTTGCTACCAGCTGAATATATCCACTGTCCTTTGCTGCTTTCACAGGCAGAGAGTGTTTCTCCCTTCCCCTTGTCTTGGGAAAAAAAACATTTTCAGAGCTGAGTCTGGTGAATCACCCCAGGGGATAATCAGGCAAACAAAAGCCTAAGAGAGTGATTCATCAGCCTCCTGTGCACATAAGTAATCATTCTCTTATGCACGTTTGAGTTGGAATGCACTTTGTTAGTCTGAATTTTGGTTATTTTAGAGACTGGATGGACTCATATTGGTAGATATTGTGACTATTGAGTCACGATATTGAGTCATGACTCAAGTTTATTATTGTGGTCGTTGTTGTTATCTGTTCAGCACTCCTTTTGAGTTCTACAGAAGCTCTGAAGTCTAAAATTCTTTACGGCCTACATTCAATATCAGGCAGCAAGCTGAGTGTCAGCTATTTCTATCAGCCTCCGGAGATGCTACTTGTAATGTCGGGGGAGTGTTCTTCTAAAGCTTTGATAGATTGTTCCACAGCCCCAATCCTTAACCGCGGCTTCCCAGCTTGCATTAGAAGACCAGGCGGTCTGCACATCATCTGTTAGTCAAGGTTCAGCATGCTTAATCTCCACAGCCAGCCAGGAACAGGATCTTGAATAAACGTCTCTTGGCTTCATCATTATTTACCTCTGTAGACATACTGTCTGGAAAACAGTTCACTTTATTGGGTGCAATCATAAAAAGAGCTTCTTCTGGTGAATGCTAGCTTAAAACAGAAGCAACATTCACACAGTGGGGGAAAAAAATGTAATAAGGGAAACACAGTCAGAATGTGTCTAAAAACATGCAGGTAGCTCTATGGTGGGCCACCTCCAAGTGGGAGGGAAGGACCCATAATGTTTAGGGCTAGAACTCTTTAAAAGGCAACATACAACTCGCAGTAAAACACCTGGATCAAGGCTTTTTGAGGTCGTATTTGGTGCGCAGTTGTGTTTAAATGTGTGAATATGCACATGTATATGTGCTCGTGTGTAAATCTGTACTTCAATTCACAGTATGTTCAGTATTTGGGAGCCCCTGATGCAATCTGAGAGAATAAAGAACTTAAGAATTATAGAGAGCATGAGCTCTATGCTCTAGGGCCTGGTGTGAGGGATTTATATGTTGGATATGCATACACATATATGCATATGTACACGCAGTTATTGTATTAACTGCTATTATAGTGTTAGAAGTCAGTTTGGGGTGGAGGAAGCCTTGGTGCAATTTCGTTGAGCCAGCTAATAGGAAGATGTTACTGTAGAAGAGGCAACACAAGTTATGCCTTAGCTTTGCCTTGGTGGCTGCTGTTGCATTAACTCCAAAGCAGAGCCCATGAACAAATCTGCCAGCATTGTAGGGGCTTTTGGAAACAGCAAATAAGCTAGAAGGCTGAATTACTTAAAAAAGCACATGAATCCATATGAATGTGCAGAGTGGCAAGATTAG